>VALG01003638.1:0-11577 GCA_009835305.1 Ipomoea purpurea | reverse complement strand
TTATGCGCATAAAGAATGTAAAGAAATAATATAATGGGAACCATAACATAAATTGAAAAAATCATGGGATTGAAATAATATAAGGAGTAACAAGAAGTATATATTAATTAATTATGTAGTAATGATAGGAGATTTATATTCATACCTGTAGAATGTCTCTTGAATACTGTGTGTTGCAAAAGAAGTTAGGTTTTGTGTTTGTTGAATACCAAGAGTTAATATAGTGTTGTTCTAGTAGATTAAGGGTGTAGTTAGGAATCTATAAAGATTTGTATTATAGAATCCTATTAATTAAGTCATCAATATTCTAATTTGAAATTGGAATCTATTAAGATTTGTATTCTATATTCTAATTATAAATTACAATTGTATAAAGATGGTAATAATGACATGACAAGTAAATATATTTGATATAGTGAAGATGACATAATTAGTAAATAAGAAAGTATCGTAATATAGAAATAAATTTTCTATTTGTGTATTGATTAATTTTATTACGAAATAATTAGTAAAATATAGAATTATAGGTAAGAAAATTATGATTAAACAAGGAAATCATATTAATTAAGAGATCAATATTCTAATTCGAAATTAGGAATCTATAAGATTTGTATTCTAATTCGCTAAATTTCTTTTGAGGAATTGTTAAGTTTAACAGTGAAAGTTTGGTATAATTTAGAAGAATGAGGTTATATTAGGAATTTAAGTTGGCATTGTACCAATTAAGAAAGCGCAAAGTACAATTTTTGTTGAGCATGTGGCGTACCGACATTTTTTTGTTCCGGTTAAGGGTCTACAATATTCGCTTTTATTAAAGTTGTAGATGTGACTGCAGTATTTGAAAGAAATTATAAATATAAATAAGATTAATTAAGAATAAGGGTCAAATAGGCCATCGAACTGCACACCAATACAACAATTTAGGCCACTGAACCTAAAAAACAGACAATTAGGTCCCTAAACTAATCAATTTCACACAATTTTTCCATATTGACGGTTTCCAACAGGTCAACAGGCATCTCCCTAAATTAATTATTTTTTTAAAAAAATAAATTTTAAAAATGTTAATTATTTAAAAAAAATTAAAAATAAAATAAAAAACTTGAATCCAGTCGGAGACGACCGTCTCCGGGGCCGGGAACTAGTTTTTTTTGTTTTTTTTTTGGTTTTTTTTTTTTTTTTTTATTTAATAAAGTAATTTAAAAATTTTAAAAATTTAAAAAATAATTATTTGAAAGGATGACCTATTGACTGTTGGAACCGCTTCAAAATTGGACAGAATTGGTTTAATTTGATTGTTTTAGGGACCTAATTGTTGTTTTTAAAGTTCAGTGGTCCTAATTGTTTTATATGTTTGGCGTTCGAATGGCTATTTGACCCTGTATTCCGATAATTTAATTAATATATGTAACATTATGGTTCATAGTATTTATTATTATTATTATTATTATTTTATTAATTATTATATTATTATTATTCATTATCTTATTATTATTAGCTCCAGAATAAGAGGAAAGCAGCCAATCAGAAGAGAAGAACATTGATCGTCATGACGACTTAGCCGCATAATCCTATTTTATTGCGTTGTTACGGTTCTATGAAACTAATTGAACCCTAATCTGTCATTAGTTGGAAGAATTAATTAATTAATAGTGGAAGGTGCTAGGCCGAAAGTGGTCACCTTTCTTCGATTAATAACGCTGTACTTTGGTACGCTGCATGCATATATGATGATTACATTAATTGGTTATCATTTGAATTAGATGATAATCAACATACTTAATATATAATCTACATAGGTCTATATATACTTTATATGTAGGGTTAATATAATCACTTTTAAGTATTAGTATGTATCTGTTTCTTAGAGCAAGCTCATTGTTAGTTTTTTTGGGTGAATTTTTATAGGTATGACTGGGAATGAGAAAATAGGAGGGAGGGGAAAAAAAGAAAAAAATCTGAAAATAAATTTTTTTAAGAAAGAAAAGAAAAGGAATAAAAAAAATATGTGCAGATGAACGCGCCTAGTTGGGCGCTGAATGTGCACCAAACGCGCAAGAATGCAGCTCTCTTCTATTATTTTTCTTTAACCGCGGGACCCACAAAAAAACTAGCTAGGCTCATGCAGGAGAAAAAATATATATATATAAAAAATCCCACATTTGTGTAAAAATCATTGTTTGATTTTTTGGCATGCAAAAATCACTAATGTGGTTGTTCTTAAATTGATATTCTTTAGTGACAGAAAATTCACTGTCATTACTTGAGTATGTGTACCAAGTAAATTTTATCTATACAGTAATAACTCACAAATCACACACACAAAAAAAAAAAAAAAATCGCTCCATGTGCAATAAATTCGATCAAAAAAATAATAACAAAAATCAAATTCGTAATTTTTAAACACAAAAATCACACTTTTACCTCTTCACAACTAGATCACTATCATTTCTATTTTGATATTTGAACCAAACGCTATGGTATTAGTTGTGAGATGGAGATAGCTAAAGGGATAGAATGATATGATAGATAATGAAAGTACCCCACACACAGCACCCTCCACTTGAAATTGTTGATTGTGACAATATAATTCCCATCGGGAATGAAAGGGGAGCACGTGCAAGAAGCAGTCTCCATTGATCATCCATTGAGCCTTCTCTCCTTTTCATGGAAAAAGGCTCCAACAATTTAAGTTAATTTATCTCCTTTAAAATCATTTTCTGATTAAAATTATAAGGTATGATTCATTCAGAGTGCACTCTGTGAATATACTTTCTCTTAAATCAAAATATATTACTCCGTAAAAATGAATATATCACTACTGAAAATTATTGAATTTTTGACCACATGAAAGTAATTTTAAATTAAGTTGAAAGTAAAAAGTGGTCGAAAATAGCAACAAGGGTTTTTCTAGATATCAAAAGTGGTCGAAACAAGGCATTCGACTTGATTTCCAGTAATGTATGTGTCAATATACTAATTGGGGTTTCTGGCTTTTTTGATATTTATCCATGCAATATGTACACATACCATTTTGAAACTACCAAATTAAAAATTACAGATATTATATGGTCTTGGAGTCATCGAGTTGTAGCTTCCACTGCACCATCATTCTTCCAACTTCGTAATAAAGAAGATAATAATATAATGTAAGTATCCCATGCACCACTTTATAGTGATATGTGTGTTGTTCTAACTCATTATTTTTATCCATACAACAAATGGTGGCCAGGCCAGCTCCATCATTTGGACTTACTTTTTATGCATGCACATTATGTGTGTATGTGTGTATAAAATTAAAGGAGAGGTCATGTAACACGTAATTCTACGTGTTACACTATTTTGTTAGTAATATAAAAGAGGGGGAGTACAACTTGACATTGTCAAGTATAAAACACATTGTGAAATATAAAATATATCTATAATATTATTATGTATTGTTGGAGCGGAGGTTTGGAGTGGAGAATCTAATATCTTACTAATGGAACATGGTGCTGACTACTGCACGAGTATAATGAAATAAAATTGTGTCCTCACTACTATTGATAACTTTTGATATAGTGTGGCCGGTAAGCGCTTGATCATGATTGGGTTGAATCTCATTGAAAAAATGTTGTGCAGTTGAGACTGACATGTGCTAGATAGGAGTGTAATTGTTGGTGTACGTAGATAGGAGGGTAATAGTTGGCATACGTAGGGTTGACTACTATACAAATATACGAAAATAGTTGTCCTTTAAGTGTAATGGTATGTTTTTTTTATCCTTACAGTTAGCACCAATGTCTAGTACGACCACTTAAGTGTCTTTGATTGATCGAGTATTGCTAGAATGTCAACAAGGACGCCAACATTAGTATTTGGTATTACAAAATTTACATACATGATTGTACGTATTACATCCTCCCAGATTCTTTGTCGGGTCGGAGTGTGGGGGACCCTTAGGGTTCGGGTTCAACCTTTTGAAAAAATGATTGTACGTACTAGATACTATGAATGTATAGTATGTATGAAAATTTATCAATGTCTTCTACTTTGGTGTGTCCTACCAAAAATAGATTGAAAAGATACAAGTATTTTTTTTTTTAGTACTATTGACTCTATTATATGATAATATATGTTCTATATTTTTTCTTTATTTATCTATTGCAACACAAAGAATCAATACCCCACCATCAAGGTTCAAAGTATTATTCTTGTTATATCAAGTGATTAAATAAAAGTTATATATATATATATTTTTGGGGGTGACAATGGTAACTCCCTGGCTCTAATCACTATTTAGGGGTGTATATTGAGTAAATCTCGCTTATCTGATTACAAATTACATAGAAAAAGTAAAATATACTAAAGAATATTGTGTGAAAGGTTGAATAGAAAAGGTGTTGGAAAGAAATATGTTTTATTTTTTGGTTCTAGGTTAGCATCATATAGTTGATTACTTCTTGTACGTGTAGTATAGCAAGCACGAAGGAGTTTCGCCCATAACTTTCTGTGGGAGTCGGCGGTCGTAGGGAATCAACCGCCGACTTGAAGCGCGTAGTAGCTAAGGAGAATATATATATCTGATCTTTAATAATGTCATAGACCAATAATTCAATATTGATTTGGAGTAACTTGCTTTCAGCTCATCAATTAATAATTAATGAGTGCAACTAATTATATATAATAAATAATTCATTTTGGCCTGGGGAAAAAGGTTGATGAAATCTAAATATATATATAAAGCTAATGATTGCTTTGAGAATTGAGACTCCAATTTAAATTAGGTCAAGGTTCAAGAGGTCTCATTAAGAACAATTTAATTACTAGGAGGGTATGAGTTTTTTTTTTACCAAATCTAAATTAGTCTCATAGTAATAAAGTTTGAGGGTATAGTTGACCCTTTTCCAATTTCTTTATTACTATGAGACTAATTTAGATTTGGTCTGAATTTGACTTAAATTATGCTCATAGGATCTAACTCGTACTCGAACATTCAATTTCTTTACTTCTATATGAGACTAATTTAGATTTGGTCTGAATTTGACTTGAACTACGCTCACTTGGTTTTACATTTGTATTAGTAGTTTGCTCAAACTACAAAACATTACGATGATGATTTCTCCCTCGATACCATCCAATCGTATCAAAAGTTAAATTCCTGATGAAGTTAACTACTGACTCTATTACATTGTTTAATAGTACATGTTCAAACATATTTCTCAACCTAATAAAGCACATGGAGTCGCCCCACTAAGCTCGATCCCATGACCTCCTACAATGAGAGATGTTACTACATGTCAACTGAGCATAATGTCTTTTGGCTTGATACATATGTGTACTTTTATTAATTATCTTATCATACCATATTTTACTATTTAAAGTATGTTATATACTCTCATTATCACTTTTTATAGCAAAGTGAGCAGCTACAATATATGGATCTTTCATAGAGTATGGCAAGCACGCGTTAAAGCAAATGAATATCAAGAAGACGAATCGGTAGTATATCATCACCGGCCTTGCTTGTGACAATGATTAGAACAAACATTTGGTGTATTAATGATTGGTTGTGTTATATAACTATATATATACATTCAATCCATCCCCCATTTAGCAACCCACTATATATATCTACCAATGCATACCATATACATGTATGTACTCCCTAGCTAGCTTGTTGGCATGAAGGTTCCACGTCACCTAATACCATTTCCTAATCATAATTAAGATGATTTTGGGAGAGTGGGACATTGAATGGTTTCGAACAATCTTTTAAAAATAGGTTAGGGATGTTTAGTATAATTTTTTTCCCAAATGTACTTGTAGTCTAGAAGGTTATGATCGTTAAATTTATATTGGGTGTGTTAGTTTATTATTATTATTGTTTTAGCATATGATTGTATTGTATGGTGTTAGGTGTAGTTGACTTAGTGTAGGCCTAGTTATCAGGAGTAGTTCAGTTTGGTTAGGATATACTTTTTGTAATCACAATTCTATTGTAACTGAATTCATTCAATTCTCTAATCGGGTGGAGGTCGGTGAGAATTTAGTCCAATGCCAGGTAGCTAGAAGGATTGTTGTGCGGAGGCATGAAGGGTCAAGTTCAACACCTACCTAGTTCTTAAAAATATGGCGATATAAAGAAAAAACAAAAAAAAAAAAAAAACTTACATCTTTGCTACTAAATATAACTTTTGCCAGTCCAAGACTGGCAAGTTCAAGTTCTAGGTTTGGTGGGGGGTGGGGGGAGGGGGAAGAATTGTTGGCGAAAGACTAGAGAGCCAAGTCCAACATTCCGGGTCTCAAATGTATAATGGTAAACGCTTGATCCTAACAATTTATATATCTGAAAAATTGTCATTTTAATTTTGAATCCCGAAGGTGATCAATAGTAGTGTTAAAGGATTTTTTTATTTTTTTTTTTAATCCAAAATAGTAAAAAAGTTGGTTGGAAAGATCATTTTCGTTTCGAAACTCTAGAGATTTTCAATCACTTTTAAATGCTTACTACTATTGAAAATCATACAATATTGAAATTCTTATGTGACGAGCTTAATCAGTATTTGAAAACATTCAAATTCTTAATTTTCTGGTACAAAAATCATGTTCATCCTATTTAACCACCATTTTTAGCTACTTATAATTATCTTTTGTAATATAAAATTGTCATGGATGTAACGTTTGCAATGTACAATGATCTGTTTGGGATGTTGGCGCAGGTGGAAATTAAAGATCAACTCATATTATATCTTTTTTAACTTTATGCATGGGCCATTTCGCCGTCTATATTAGTTATTCGCCAATGGTATCCTGCCACGTCATAATCCACCAACTTAAACTAAATTTATTTATTTCTTTTTGGGTGTGGGTAACCCTACTATACAAATAACAATTAAAATATAATAATAATATAATGAAAAAGAAAGAGTTTTAATTTGGACTTTTGTTCATGGGTCTTCTCAAACTTCTTAATTGGTCAACTTGAAGGAATATATAATAATGGAGCGGCACTAACCTATTAATATATGGGATTAGGTTGGGTTCATGATTAGTAGTGACCTCAAAGATGATGACAAGCTAAGCTATCTCTCTTGTTCATTAAGAGTACATTTTTAAATAAATTAATTGTCAAGTTCTACGCCACGTTTTAAGGACAAATTAACGTGACCTAATCTGAGATCAAATACTTATCACTATGTTAAAATTATACCTAGTAGTGAATTATAATTACTTGTCAATTAATGTCACGCTCGATAATAGGATGTTGGATTCAACCTCCAAACCACTACAAGCATAATAATATAGTATAATTTTATTTTATTTTTGGGTACGCCAGAGGGACACAAGGGCCCATATAATGGATTCTTCTAATGGCTTCGCCTCTCCCGTCTTTCTCCAGAAAAATCATCAAGTCATCAGGTGGGGTGATCATAGGATTGACGTCCTCCACTCAGAGTTCTGTCCTAAGTTAACAAGAAAATTTGCACATTGGTTCCCTTCTCATAGGATATGCGTGATGTTGACTCTTTGCATCTGTTCCATGATGACTCTACAGTCCAAAATCAAGGTTTTAGCTTCACGAAAAAGGAATCATATTCTCCCTAATAGGTGGTTTGTTAGTTTAATTATAAAATATATATGATTGATAAACCTACGCTGTTCAGTCTTTTTGTTTGATGATATAATGTTAATTATAATTAATTAACATTTTTACAATATAGCATTATGTTCATTGTTACTGGTGACATGCATGCATAGAAAATAAATTAATTTATGGAGTAGTACAATTGTTAGGTATATAAGTCTCTAACACGACTTGTATCCAAAATTGGACACGTATCCATCTAAAAAAAATATCATTTCTCCCTCGCATATAGGCATATAGCCAGCCTAGTTAATGCAATAAGGCATTCAATTCAAAGCTTTTATTAAGGCATTTATATCCACACCATTATAAGAATAATTCAAGTTCAATTCATATAGTGCATGTAGAGTTTAATTCTTACATAATAAAAAAAATTGATATTCATTAATTTTTCAACTTTACAGTTTGCATATATCATCAACTCACTTACTATTATTTCAAATTGTGATTTATTAATTTCGAACGTTATTTGTTGCGACATATGTATAAAGAAAAAAAGTGTCTTCGCTACTAACTATACATTTTTGGCTATGCGGTCCTGGACGGATCCAGAGTGAGGGTAAGATTGAGATTGGTACTTAATTTTCTCATATGAATTTTTTTTCATATATATACATATAATATAATATAGTATAGTATATCATATATTATATATATATATATATACTATATATATTTATATATATATGAGGAAATAAAATGGCTGATAGTGTGGCAGAAATTAAGGTGGATCACATGAAACAAAGAGAGCCATTCTGAATTAAGAATATTAATGATATACGAGTATATATAATCAGCTAAAATCTAGATATGAGTTTGAGGATATCTATAAAGTAACATACATAGGAACCTCCCAAAGATTTTAAAAGATTTCCCATTCTCAAAATCTACCCCTTCCATCGATATCTAAGTGTGTCACACAACCCTTTTATTAATTTTTTAATTGTGATTCTGGTGCAAACTACGATATAATATAATGACATTTGGATTATCATTTCAATAAATTATTATAAGTTGAATTTCAGTGGTGAGAGTTTAAATTTTTGGATTGAAAATGTTTAAAAAGTACAGAACAGATAACTATTTGTAAAGAATTATGAATATTTAAAAAAATTCCTCCTTAAATGTGTTTATCAAAGAATTCCATATTGGATCGAAGTTATATAAACTTCTAATTAACTATTTTGTGACGAAGGAAACTTGCAATAATTACTTAAAGGTGTTTAATGGCTAAATTCATTTTATTGTAAGAGTGCAGATTACACAAGGAAAATAAATCTTATATTAATGCATAAACGAACAAAATTATTTTTGTGAATATTTGCTAGCATGGTTTGGATATTTCTCTTATGACTGGTCAGCGGCAAAGAAATCTTAGCCATATTATTGTCATTTAACTTTGTTGGTATATGACATATTATTGTCATTAATTAACACAAATTAAATACATATAATATATTATGTTTCGATTCCCCTCTAATAAGTCCATTGAATATTGTTTCAATCGCAGAATCAAAAATTAGGTTTGTACTTTTTTTAAAAAAAAATAACCACAAATTTTTTCATAATGATAATTCAGTTTGAACCATGGATTGAAATTACATATTAAATAATTTGAATAATTTAAATAAACATTAAAACGTTTGTTAAATACAATAACTAATAAAATATAAATCATTCAAATTATTTGTACAATGTACTAATTACTATTATATTGTAAGACAGATCAACTCGACATATTAGTCTCTATCGACATCTCCTATACTATCTATATGTATATTTATATACCAAGTGTATTTTGTATGTATATACTTTTAAAATAATAGATTAGTGATTAGTTTTAATCTCAACCTTATATATTATATAAGTACATACTTATATGTATATGTATATGTAATAGTAGCAGTGGTGATCCCATATTCTAGCTTGTACATGCATCACATGGTGGAAACGTGGATCCCTTTATAATGTCTAGTAATTTTAAGGGGTACTTCAATAATATGCCCCTGAGATTAATCAAATAAATTAATGTAATTATTCAACTTATTGCATGTGGCTCATCGACCTAGCTCATTTAATTCCACCCAAATATCATAAATTTTATTTTGAAACGATAAATATTTTAGGAAAATAGTTTTTGCCTTAAATTCTTTAATTTCCTGATGGAACTTATAATCATTAAAATACCTTTTACTTCTAAATTTTCATCTCATATTTTTTCCCTCCTAATTTGATTTCATTAGTGCTCATAAATTGATTAACAATAACCACTAATTAAAAATAAAATTAGTTAATAATTAAATATTAAAAAGTCCAATAAAATATTGTCACGTCAGGAAAATAATTGAATTAAAAGAGTGATATTTGTAGAGTCAGAATATTAAAAAAATAAAAAGTGGTAAATTGTAGTAAGAAGTGAGTGGCAGATTCTATGTCGGAGCATTGCACCTGGAGCAGCCAAACCCTGCATGTGCAGTATTAGCAGCATGCATTTAGGTTATTAATTAATTAATTAATTGTTAATAAATAACTGAAAACGACTAATTATTATGATAATTAAATGTAGGAAGTCTCTGTTAACCAAGGTGCTGCCTCAAGTCTAGCTATTCCACTGTTTCAGTTTTAAAACGGTCGTAATTTATCAGTTTTGATGATAAATTGTTTGATCTTTCCAAGTGTATGCATGCAATGTCTTCTTTCAGACCTTCACATTAAGCTGAGGAACGACCAAAGGAGATTGTTTAATTATATTTTATTTTTATAGAGATTCGAGTTCACATGAAGACAGTAATATATAGAGGTTGTGCAAATAAAACAATGGCGCACACGATAAATTAGTACTAGGCACATAATTTAATACACAATTGACAATACATACAGGCATACTGTAAAATATCAGGTTTCGAACCTAGAATCTATTAATAATTAACATATGCACACCACATAAAAATTATGACACACGACTACATTCATTCAATGATACACGACATATACAGACTAATGGTACACGACTAATCTGTACTCACAATCTTTCTATAATATAGTTGTTCTCATGAATACACCTCTCTCTCTCTCTCTCTCTCTATAATATATATATATATATATAGTATATATATATATTAATATATATATATATATAGTCGTGTGTGTGTGTGTGTGTGTGGTGTGTGTGTTGTGTGGTGGTGTGTGTATGGTGGTGTGTGTGTTCAAATGCGGCTCTCTGTTGCCCGTGCGGCTGTGGCAAAGTTCATCATGTTATTAGATATGCAAAATGCACACAACATATTTAGAAAGTACAATAAGATAAAAGCACAAATGGACCACAATCTTGGAAACGTGCAGTCATACCGCACCATAAGTATGCAGAGATACACACAACTAGAGTGAACGTACAAATGTACCGACACTCTGGTGTATTTATAAAAACATCATGGTGATTCTTACATATATATTGCGCTTAACTATTTCTTACTATTTCGAAAAATAGGATATATACATGCATATTATATATTATTATTATTATGATTAAATCTAACCAATCGAATGAAGAGCTGAGCTCTATAAAAAGATCCTTCAAGATGGTAATTAAAAACCATATATCGCACGTTATCTCTACTCCTTTAATTATTTCGATAAATTACACAAAAATCAAGCCGAAAGTTGAGTTCATAACCAGATAGGTATATATATGCAGACGTATATTAGGTTGTTACGTGCACATGCAGTGGCGTGATGGACCGCCGCTTAATTACATATTCACTCCTAAATTAAAAATAAAAATAATATTATATTAAAATAAATACTAATGGATGGTCATAGTTCGAATCTTGTGATAGAATTTAGATTCTTGAGTTATAAATATTAAAAAAAGTATAGGATCATACACTATCTTGTAAAAATCATGGAATATTTCAAATATAATAATAATGTTCATTTCTTGCTTAAATTTG
>VALG01003631.1:32514-53866 GCA_009835305.1 Ipomoea purpurea | reverse complement strand
TCATAAATTAGTAATGCATATTTTAAGAAATATTAAAGATTAATAAAAAATGGAAAGGAAAATATCTTATTACTATATATAAGAAACAAAATCATGAACTTTAACTTTCCCGCCTAATTTCAATAAAAATCACTTCTTTCATATAAAATATAATTGTTTTAAACTTTTCATATTCGTACTATAATTGGTAGGTTAAAATTCATATTCTAATATTATAAAATAAGTGTAATATTAATTTCTATTCTAATCTATACTATATATAAACAAATCCTGACTTTAATTTTCTGCCAATTCCCTAAAAAATATCTCTTTCTAGGGTTTTGTTAAAAACTTTGCAAAGCAATAACTTTTGACTCCGTTGTCGTTTTTTGGGACAAATTTTTTTTTTAAATCCCATAAACATATTTTTTCGAGATTACCAACCGCAAACACCAAAAGGTTAAGTTTTCCCCCACCAATTTCTAAAAAAAAAAAAGTGCTTCTTTGCTCTTAATTTTTAGTTTTTTTTTTTTTTTTTATGTATTTAGTGATTTCAACAATATTTCGTAACAATTTTATAGCCACTTAAATAAGAATAAGTTTGTAGAAAAAAAGATGAGAACCTTATGTTATTAGTGATTTTTGATAATTTTTTAATTTTTAATTATTTTTACATTTAAATAAATAAATAAATAAATAAAAATCGACGCCTAGACGCCCCCTCGGAGCCTAGGCCCCTAGGGGGCGTCTAACGTATTTTGCAGACCTTGATATATATATATATATATATATATATATATATATATATATATATATATATATATATATACAAAAAATATATATGAAGGCGGGTTCAGGTGCGGCAGTGTTTTACGTGCGGTAACACCAATAGTTCAAAAATATGCACCATCAACGTTACGAAATACACACACAAAACAGAGTAAACATGAGCCATGCATCACCAATACCACACACACATTAGTGTTGAGTAAAAAACAACCATTACACTGTTCGGTAAATACACCATTTTGGGGATGGTGAGTTATATGGTGTTTTTTTTTTGAGTCTATTGTATTTTGTGATGTTTTATTGCATTTCATTGTGGTGTGTTTTTATTACAATGTTGATGCATATTGTTAACACTGTTGGTGTATTCTGGAATTTCTCGCCACACCGCCGCACGTAAGACCCCGCGGCATATGAGCGCTTTTCTATCTCTATATATTATAATATATATATATATTTACTATATATATATAATATATATATTATATATATATATATATATAATGTCAGTATATAAAAATCCATATGTATAATAATAATAACTATAATAATAATAATAAATAATATAATATAATAATAATAATAATAATAATTACATAATATTAATATAATAATAATATAATAATAATAATAATAATAATAATAAATAATCCAAACAACACTTCATACAAATAAATTAAAATTAAAAAAAAAAAACTAAGAAGAAGAAGAAGAAAGACAAAGGGCTCCTCTTTGTAAATGATGTTTTTTTATCATACATCAACAATGTTAGGAAAAAGGAGCTCTTGAGGTCCTAATCCTATATATAAGAGGAGCAATGCTCATCTTACAACATAATTGCTTGCCCATTAATGCGGGCAAGTATTAAGACGCCAAAAAATTCTTATTTATGAAGGGTTAGCTTAATGACTTTTTTATTTTAGTTTTTTTTTTTTTTATTTTATAAAAAATTTTATTTATTATTAGGGGGGTTTGGGAAAGATTAACCAAATGTAATGTGTCTGTTTTTTATTTTAAAAACAGTTTGGAGTAAATTGTTGAGTTATTAAATAATATTTTTGGGTGTTTTGAAAATAAAGACAAAATGTTACAAATGATGAATTTTATCAAACAAGCATTATCTAATAATTAATTATGCAATTTTAAAAATTAATTGTTTCGAGATAAAAATTACATAAGAAAAGTGGCTTTTTTGAAAATGAGTAATTTTCATAAAAATTTTCCACAACACAGCGAAATTGTCCTAAAAGAAATTTATATTATTAATTTTTTATATGTAATAATGTATAATATATAAATTACAACAACAAAACAACAACAACATAATAATATATAATTAATATAATATAATAATAATAATAATAATAATAATAATAATAATATCAAAAACTTATACAAAATAAATTAAAATCCAAAATAAAGTTAAAAAAAAAAAAAAAAAAAAAAAAAAAAAAAAAAAGACAAAGCGGAAACCAGACGAGCTCCCCTTTGTAAATGATGTGGGATCATTTTGATCCGACATCGAAAATGTTTTGGAAATAGGAGCTCTGAGCAATGCTCCTCTTCCAAAACATGATTGGTTGCCCATCATCCTGGGCACGTATTGAGAATCCAAAATACTCTTATTTAAGAAGTCTTAGCTTAATGACTTATTATTTTAGTTTTTCTTTAAGAAAACATTTTACAAACAATGATAAATAAAAATCTTAAAAGTTATAGCACCACATGTGTACATCTAGACATTAGCTATTAATTTGAGCAATTATTTGGACAAATTCAAGCATGATAAATCAAAATACATAAACGATCCAAAACCATATCTTATTGCACCTATATACATATTTGATGTTCTAATTTAAATAATTATATATATATATTATATATATATATATATATATAATATAATATTATATATATATATTATTATATTTATATATATATATATACTATAATCAATTAAAAGTAGAACGAAAAATTAGATAAAAGTATCACTGCATATGATATTCTAATTGACTAATTGCCTAAAAATATAAAGGATAATTTGCCTTAAAATAAATTTGATACTACTAATTGACTTAAGGGGTGTTATTCCAATCATGACTTTTGTAGAAGTTTAAAGACTTTAAAATGATAGATTTTAATAAATTTGATTGACTTTCATAAGTCGTTCAAAACTTTTTAAAACTTTATAAGACTCTATAAAAATCTATATAAAAAACATCATAGACTTTTATCAACTTTTTATTTTAAAAAGTCTACAAAAGTCATTGAAATTTTAAAATTGAATACAACCTTACAAACTTTCAAAGATTTTGATTCTATCATTTATAATTTTCTTACAAAACATTTATAAATATATGATAAAATTTTTATTATATAATTTTTCACCACATCAGCATTCTCAACATTATTATTTTTATCCATAGTATGTTGGATTATATGCTAATTATTTATGTTATTGAACAATAAACATCAACAAAAAAAAAAAATTATTTCATTAGAAATTCATAACAATATTGACAATAAAATTTATAATAAAAGAATTGATCCAATAAAGTATTTAAAAATATATTTACAAGTTGCATGAAATAAAAAATAAAAATAAATATTAATAATATATATAACAAAGTATATTTTTATTGCTAGGCGTCACGCAAAGAAATATTATTTACAATAGTAATTTGAGACTGCGAACAACAATGTACTAATTTGCAACCCCAAATTGTTGTTGCGAACGTACTCTCTATTCGTATTAACCTGTTGTTATATATATATATAATATATATTATATAATATATATATATATATAATAATATATATATATATTATATATATTACAATAACATAAAAAGAATAAAAATCAAAATATATAATATTATATGAATATTATGAAACATATATTAAAAGTTTGATAAAAAAATTTGCTTTGTTCATGTATTTAGGGAGAATTAGAGAAAGTTAGGGAATAAAAATTAATAGAAAAAATAAAAATCAATATAAACAAGCAATAATGAAGTAAAAATAAATATGTTTCAAAAAAAAGAAAAAATTATTATTTCAAATTTTTAGATGAAGATGTAAACTGTAAGGAGAGAGAGAGAAAAATTATAGAGTTTAGGTATGAGAAAATATAGGATAGTGAAGAAAAAAATAATTATATTGAATTTAGATAGGTTTATAAAGTTTAAATAGGGAGAAAAAATAGAGTTTAAATAGAGAGAGAAAATATTCAAAGTTGTTAGAAAGAAAATTTTGAAATTTTGGGGTTGATGGTTGGATTTCAACTATTTATATTTGAGGAGGAAAAGTCTACAAAAGTCTTAAAATTTAAAAGTCTACAAAAGTTCATAACTTTTTGAATACCACATGACTTTTAAAGACTCTTTAAAAGTCTAAATCGAATACCACACGACTTTTAAAGACTCTTTAAAAATCTTGATTGAATACCGCCTGACTTTTAATGACTCTCTAAAAGTTTGAATTGAATACCTCAAAACTTTTAAAGTTCATAAAAGTCTTTAAAACTCTACGAAAGTCATGATTGAATACACCCCCCTTAAAATATAAAAGGATCGTTAATTGACTAATACTCTACCATTATATATTTTCACCTGAGTCACCTATCCTGATGGACTGAAGGTGTTAGCTCTATACGATGGTGGACAGGATTGCGTTGCTACTACCAATGTCGTCTACAAAGAGATTTCAATAATGTGTAAATATAATTGTTGATATTATGTTTTTTTAAATGACAAAATTGCTATATATTTAGACAAAAAAATATATATATTCTACACATTAACTATTAATTTGAGCAATTATTTGTTTAAATTCAAACAATGATAACATCAAAACACATAAATAATCCAAAGCATATCTTCAGTTACAATAAATAATATTTGATGTTCTAATTTAAATAATTATATATCAATCCAAATATTTTTAATATATTATAACAAATCCATTCCGTGCATCGCACGGGCAAAAATAGTAGTCATATTAATGCTCTAATCAACTTTTCATTATACAATTTATGAGAAAATTTTAATTTTGGTCACATAATATAGGGGCATTATTAATTTCAACACTTGACTTTTAAAAATGTCAATTTAGTACCTTGACTATGTAATTTTTGTCCCAATTTTGGTCACTCCGGCCAAATTGACGGTCAAATTTGGCCGGAAAAATTTAATCCAACATTTAGTCTAGAAAGGATCAAAAGACGATTTTCCCTTCAGATTATAGACTAAATGTTGTGATTAAATTTTTCCAGCCAAATTTGATCGTCAATTCGACTAGAGTGACAAAAATTGACAAAAATTACATAGTCAAGGTACTAAATTGACACTTTTGAAAGTAAGGTGTTAAAATTAACAATGCCCCTATAGTCATGTGACCAAAATTGAAATTTTCTTTACAATTTATTTATGGGGGTTGCATTTGTATCCCCTTTGACCAAAATGGGATAAAAAAGTACATTGAAAATATAAAAAGTTAAAAATTTATAATAAATACATAGGTGGTTCAAATAGCCTAATGAGTGGTCACCAAGACTATGTGGTCTAATGGTATCCGAGTTGGACTTTCATTTGGAAGGTTGTGAGTTTGAGCCTCAACGTTATTGTTTTAGTTGGGTTGCCGGGTAACCTTCTCACCGAAGAAGGTAACGGAGATTTTATTTATTTTTTTTTAAATTTTAATATTTTTAATTTAAAAAAATGAAAATAAATAATAATCTTTTGATCATATTTAAAACTGATGGTGTAAATAGTACATTTACATCACCTAATAATAACACTATTTGACCTACTACATATGTGGTGTAAATACAATTTTTCATTATTTATATAGTTCTCGTCGTTTCTTGGTACCCAAAGAGAACGTATAAATATCTGTTAGCTATTCCGCCCATAGTTCCATAGCAGAAACATCGTCGGTTCGCTCTGCTCTGCAAATGGACCCTCGTCGAACTTCGGGGGCAAACCACCCTATCATCCGCCGGTGGGCTTTTTTGCTCCCGAGCCACCCGATTCGGACCTTGTCGAACATCTCGCATCACTGTCGCAGTCCCCCGGGAACACTTTATCTCCTGTGATGATTATTCCTCACCCGCTCCACGCCTCCGACGCTCCCTCCCGTTCCGTCGGCCTCCCGGTCCCCAATACGGCGTTGCGGCGGATTTCGAAGGACTATGACGAAGACGAGGAGCAGCCCGCTGTTGGGAGTTACGACGCCTCTGATACTGCGCGTGGAAGCTCGCCGACGTCTAGCGGAATCGGCCTCGTCGACGGTGAATTCTCGATGGACTCGGCTAACTGGATTCGCCCCAACGGTTCACGGAAGTCAGTTTCGACTTTTCATGGCGGCGGCTCTGAACATGCTGCGGCCGCCGATAAATTGGTCAACGCGAACAAGTCCCGTGGAGCGCTTGGTAAATTGTTTACTTGGTCTAGGTTAATTGCGAAGTTCTCAATTACTTTGAAAACTGCCAGATAATTCTTTAAAATTTTTATTTTTTTAAAAAGCTCAGTTACTTTAAATTCTTTAATTTTTTAAATTTGTTAATCGCTAACTTGTATTAAAGTTGAAAATGTTATAATTTAATTAGGATAAATCACCATTTTAGTCCCTTAATTATTTTCTAAGTCACATTTCAATTGAGGGACCAGATGATTTTCCCATTTAATTATTTGATTCAAATGTTTTTTGATAATTATGTGTCAATACTTTGTGATAGTTATGCAAAAAATGTTAAAACCATTAAGGAAAAATTTCAGAAGAAATTTAATTCAATAATTTTGTCCAGGAAAATATTCGTGTTGTTTCTTCCTGCCCTCAATTGTTTAGATTGTATTTGAGAGCCTAAATCCAATGTTAGAATTAGAAAAAGTCTGTGCTTTACACTCAGTAGTCATTGGCAATTTCGCATGATATTTATTAATCAGAATTGTAATTATGGTGTAATATTTACTTTTGTTAGTTTGAACATTACATGAGGAGTATTTAGTTCACAAACAATGAATAATACAAGCGTGTTCATCATAACTAGAATCAACATCGTTTAGGGTGTGACGAGATAGTGTGCAAGGGTTCAAAATATAGTTTGTACTTGTTTGGAGTTTTTTTAACATTTCAACAGAGTACTTGTACTTGGTTCGAGTTTTTCACATTTGGAGAGATTGCTTTTGGACAAAAGATATGTAATTAGTTAGTTTTATTCCCTGTATATTGCAGGGACGGCTTGCCAAGAAGTAGCAGAGAAGCCAAAAGAAGTACAACGAATTTCAAAACCACTAAAAGAGAAAACTAGTAAAGCTGAAAGGCGAGCTCAGCAGGAGGCTCAAAGAGCTTCCAAAGCTGCTTCAAAAGGTTCAACTCTCCCCTTTCCAATAGTAGATTGTTGCTACATGAATACTGTGAGATAATATATGCTTTATAGTTGGCTGTCAAAACTGTACTTTTATTTAGAGGCTTGGTTGTTCATTGTTGGCAAAAACTTTTTAGTACAACTATGCCATCTTTTGGTAAAGCAAGGCTCAATGGCTTCAAATGTCTCACTCCTTTGTAATTTTTTAGCTCCTTTACTTGTCGGATGGTAAGAGATAAGCTCTCAAAGAATCGAAGAACTTGCTTTACGTTAGGGAAACAGTGGCGAATCCTTTTCCACTATGCTAGATGTTCTTAAACTAAACTAAGAAGTACAGTCCAATCATGAGGTTTTCTTTACTTCTTGACTGTTGCTATTGGATACTGTATCAATGGGCAGTTCTGAAATTTTACCTGAGCATATCGTCTAATCATACACTAAAGTATCTTCTCAGTGTTTCTTATTTGTGGTTATTGATACCAGCTGCAGGAAGTAAACCTTCGGTGGCATCACCAGCTTCTGTATTTGAACAAAGTTCAAAAACTGTGAAGCAACCGTCACAGAAGAAAGATAGCAACCTAATGTCATCCACATCAACTTTGGAGAAGAGAAGAGGTGACCGAACAGTGGAGAAAGATAGAAAAAACGATGTTCCTGCTCCACGTATGCAGTTTGATGATAAGGACCGGGTGGAAAAGGC
Organism: Ipomoea purpurea; assembly: GCA_009835305.1. Lineage (NCBI taxonomy): Eukaryota > Viridiplantae > Streptophyta > Magnoliopsida > Solanales > Convolvulaceae > Ipomoea > Ipomoea purpurea. The sequence goes on along the minus strand of VALG01003631.1, from coordinate 46,034 downwards.
CAAAAAGCGTGCATTAGTTAAGCAAACTGAATCTAGAAATAGAGTAGAAATGTTTCGACATTTGCCTCAGTATGAGCATGGAAATCAACTTCCTGATCTTGAGTTAAAATTCTTCCAACATGATTCTATACATCGTGCTATATACAGGGTATACTTCCTCCCCTTTATTTTAGCATGAGAAAATCATATCATTATTTTAATTTGTTACTCTCTAATTTAACTGCAAGAACTTGTCAACTGGGAACTGAAATTAAATTTAATTAATTAATAAAATAATGTATTATTCCTTTGTCATGTGTTAAGAGTCCCACATCGATAAAATAAGAGAGAATATATGGTTTATAAGGCCATGTGTTAGACTAGCTAATTGATTGGATTCAATCTTTTAGTGTGGTTTGGCCCATTTGCATTATGCCCAGTTGAGTTGCCCTGGCCCAATCTTAGATTATAACATTATACTTTTTGAAGCAATGCCTAAGGTTTTTATATCCAACTGCTTGATCATGTTTCGTACCCAACTTAGCTTAATCTAACTACTCTGTTGAGGACTTGAGGTCCCACTACTAAGTTCTTTGGCCATGGCTATTAGCTTTGCAATTGGATGTCAGCCAAAAATGATTTATTATTTCCTAGTAAGATCAAATAAGATTTGGCTTAGAATGTAATATGACTTTTTCTAATCAGGTGGGAATGCAACATTTGGCTGGAGATCTTGTTGGGAGTAATGCACGCTGTGTTGCCATGCTACAGGCATTTCGGGAAGCCATTGGAGACTACTCCACTCCACCAGGAAAAATACTCAGTAGAGATTTAACTGCGAAACTCAGTAGTTTTGTTTCATTTCTTAATGAATGCAGACCACTTTCAATCAGTATGGGGAATGCAATTCGGTTTATAAAGGCTCGTATAGCAAAATTACCCGTGGCTCTATCCGAATCAGAAGCAAAGGTATCTCTGTTTTCAGACATTGATGGTTTCATTAATGAAAAGATAGTAATAGCAGATAAGGTAATAGTAAGACATGCAGTTACAAAAATCAGGGATGGTGATGTTATTCTAACATACAGTTCATCCTCTGTCATCGAGATGATTCTGTTACATGCTTATGAGATTGGAAGACAGTTTCATGTTATCATAGTAGACTCTCGTCCCAAGTTGGAAGGGCAATCACTTCTTCGAAGATTGTGAAGAAAGGTCTCAGCTGTACATACACACATATTAATGCTGTTTCATACATTATGCATGAAGTCACAATGGTTTTCTTGGGAGCTGCATCTGTATTATCAAATGGCACCGTGTATGGAAAAGTGGGAAGTGCAAGCGTTTCTATGGTTGCTCATGCTTTTAGTGTTCCTGTTCTGTTCTGCTGTGAAGCTTATAAGTTTCATGAGCGAGTGCTGCTTGATTCCATCTGTTCCAATGAACTAGGTATTTACTTCCTTTCTATATGTTTTACTGACATCTTATTCACCTGTCAATTGTTGATCTCTGGAATTTTAGTAAAGGGAATGTGAAAGGCTGTTAATGCATATGTTGTAACTTTCAGGCAATTCGAATGCCATTTCCCAGGTTCCTAGAGGATTGGGTGCCAATTATTTGAAGGATTGGGACAATATAGAAAACCTTCAGCTTTTGAATTTAATGTAAGTTTTGGTTCTCACTGATGAAGAAGGTTAAACTTTTTTCTGTCTACTGCTACTAAATTCACTTGCTTTTAAACGTTCTGACAGATACGATGCTACTCCTTCAGACTACGTATCAATGATCGTAACAGATTATGGCATGGTAAGGGCTCATTTTTTCCAATTTGATTAACAGCTACTTTGAGCTTGCATTTCTGCTTCCATACCATTTTACTGATTTCTGAACTTGACTTTTTCATAATTTCTTGATAGTGATATTGCCAAAAAGAAAAAGTTCTGTTGTGAGCATCATAGTTAAACCCATAAATGGGCACAAGATGTTAACATCCGTATATAATTGTCATATTTTTTGATAATAACAGATACCAACCACGAGTGTACCTGTGATTGTGCGAGAATATGGGAGGGAGCATTTGCTGATATAGTGTTACGTTGTTGGGCTGACAATTCTTCTTTGCTCTCCAAGCACCATACAAGAATGTATACAACTTTGAGGCTGTTTGAGAGTTGAGGAGAATGAAGTTTAAAAGAACCTATACATTCTTACTGACAGATACAATATTGAATGCTGGACAGGTAAGTAATAATCACTGTTTATGGCAAGAGTGAGTATTCTGGGATACAATAGCAGGATGAGTTACTTCTTACATTTTCCGTGATATTTATTTACAAAGTGGTTAATGGTGATTCTTGCCCTTACCCTTTTGGTTTGATTATTGACGATATTAAAGAAACGAAAAGTGCTTTTGATCATGTTTGCTAATCGATGTGAGTACAAGAAATTGTAGTATTTGTTCAAACGCCTCTAAGGCTCGATTTTATGACTTCCCACATGGGAAAGGTCACTACATATCATCTGAGCACAATGTGCTTGGCGGTTTAACTAGTACCTATTATTTCAATACCTACAAATTTAATGATTTACCTATAAAAATCTGGTAAATTAAATACTTATACATTTAATTTTCCGAAGGTAAATTTGATTTTTTTTGTTGTGCCTGCAAATTGTGTACACATTTGTTAGCTAGAGATGCTATTTCAATGTCATATGCGAGGCTGCAAGTAACACTCCTCCTTCCTTCATTGTTTAATTTGTAGTGTGACATTTGTGATTAATTTTATAACTATTATTATTTCAAAACAATTTATTAAGCAATTCATAAAATGGGAAATCACCATTTTGGTCTCTCAATTGTCTTTCAACTGTCAATGTAGTCCTTAGTTTTCAATTTTAACTAATTTGATTCTCGAATTGTTTAAAATTTGTCAATTAAATTTTTTAATGATCAAATTGATGAAATTTTAAAAATGGAAAAATTACCGTTTTGATTTCTTGGAAGGGTTTAATTGATGAAATTTTAAACAATTCGATTATTAAATTAGTTGAAATTGAAAACTAAGGACTACATTAACAATTGGAAAATAATTGAGAGACCAAAATGGTAATTTTCCTTCATAAAATTTTGAGTAAATGTTGTAACCGAAAATTTTATTATTATTGATGCGGTAAATGCTTGCCACTTATAATATTTTTCAAGTGAACATCTATGTATCTAGAGTTCAAATATGAAATAAGAGTCAAATAGGCCGTCCAACTACACACCAAACTACAATTAGGCCATTGAACTCAAAAAAATAACAATTGGGTTCCTAAACAATACAAATTCTTACAATTTAATCTAAAATGACTTAATTACCTTTGAATATGATGACGTGTCGGTTTCTTTGTTTTAAAATAATTTTTACATTTTTTTAAATATATTTTTAATGCGTGGCCAGCCATGGCGGCGGAATGGTTCCTCCATGGGATCCCTTTGTTGGCGTCCAGTGGCGATAGACGCAATGGGGCGACGGAGACAAACCCTTCGCTGCCAGCCGCATGAGACGATGATATCAGAGGGTAAAAGAAAACTACACTGCAGCATATCCTCAATTCATTGGTCCATCAATGTACGATTTACGCCTTTCTGCAACGCATTTTGGTTTTGGCCGTACGCATTTGTACCTTGAGCACAGTAATGCCACTGTTTTTCCAAGAAACTAGCAATAGAATGGGACCGCTGGCATTGTCCATTTTCGAAGTATATACTACCATATATTCCACCCACCTACGGATCTTTATAATTTCACCTTTTTGGTCCAATTGCTTCAACCCTCCACTCACCATTACGGTACCTTATATGCATTCTATTGATTGAACTTCAGCAAAACTCGCATCATCAACCCAGTAACGCTGAAAAGCATCTCATATATGTCGTGGAAGTAATTTTTTCTGTTCCCGGAAGTTGGGGACATGCAAAAGGTCGCACAAGCCATATCAGTGTGTATAATTTCAAGGGAGCTGTGTGTTCTTCGTGGCCTGGCAGGTGAGTCATTTGGTTGGTTTGAATGCTTTCTCGGTTGATAACAGTCCACCAGAATACCTTCGGGATCAGTAAAGGTCTAATTCAGAAGGTGTCTCATTCCGTTACAAGTCTTTGCGAATCCTTGTCCTTAGGAGACTATTGGTCCGTACTCGATCTATCGTTTATGCACAAGTAGCTGATCTCTTCAGTCCACTAAACTTCTTGTAGTCCTCCCGAACTAGCATCGATGCGGGTTAATTAAGTACTCAGCGCGAAAGATTTGTCGAGCTTTGTGTACAGGCGAGGTCGGGAAAGACTCCAGAAGCCAGCTAAAGTGATGATTTTGTCTTAGAATAAACTAAAACATCCACTTTCAAGATTTAATGGAAACAACCTCTTAATAATCCGGTTTTGACAAAGGAAATTGAAAGTTCCTAAAACTGAAGGAACATAAGGTTGCAAACAATCCAAAGTGCATTTCCAGTATCTAAATTAAACGGTAAGTTACAATGGTCCTACTGGAGCTTTGACACGATTCCCCATGAACACAAATTTTTCATTTGGCTTTATGGTTTGGGTCATAAGGGATCCCTGCATGAGTATCGGGAAAAACCGATGAGTAGTGGAAGCCAGGAAGTCTATGCCCCAACGTAATTATACGAACTTCAGTTGAAGATTTGATCGAAACATACTGAACTATAATGTAACCTTTCTTTTCGCCATTGCGTTACGCTTAACGGCAATCTTCTGATGAACTGCCCCCAGATTTGCTTACAGAATGACACTGTCAGTGTGTATGTTCTTTTTGGTGATTTGAGACAAGAGATCTTCATAATCTCATTGGTCCTTTCCTACCTTTGATTCTTCTTCCAAATTCTTTACCAGCCGGTTGTGACCCATGAGATTGATTGAGGTGGCATTCCTGTCTCTTAAGCCTCGTTTCATCTCGGTAGCATTTTCAGAATTCATAATACATTCCACTTTCTTTATATGGAATTGTAATCACTTGGCATGTCCTGATACTCAAAGGCAAGAGTTAAAGTAAATTGTACAAAGGAAAGTGATCATGTCACGTCATTCCCATGGACTTTCTCATTTTGCTTGCTAAGCGTTGCCATATCTCGAAGGTTTACTTCTGGTCAGTGCATGGAGCACAGAACCATCAAATTTCATGTTCGGTTAGTTTAACCCATAAGATGCTGCTTGGCCTTATCAGCACATTCAGAATGTGAACTTGTGTGCGGTCCAGCAGTCTTCAACTATTCCTTGCACTGTAAGACTGTTGGATTGTTTGTGTCTTGGACTTCATGTGCTGGTCCAATGTCATTCGCATGGAGTCAGTTAAGCTGACGTCTCTCCAGGTCGATTTTTCCCATCGCCTTGATGGAAGAACATTTCATCACTGCTATTGACATTAATAGCAGCCGGGCTTGTCGATGTCACGACGTGCTAGATTCAAGATGCCAAAACACCGGAGTTAAATTGGATTTGTTCATGCCACAGCGCGGCAAATTCAACCATATACTTAACAGTAGAGCGCACGCTTGCGAATGAATTTAGTACACGGGAGCTGAGATGCTGCAATGCATATTAAGAGAACTACATCACTTACCATTATATTCAATATACATAAGCAGATTAAAAAGGATTTAATGCAACGATAATCACTACAACAAGGTGAAGCAGCAGTTGAAGGTCTTCCTTTGGTGAGTGCACAGTACTCAAGCATATAACTTTGGCAGAACTGAATCCGATGGCAAAACCTAATTCCATAGTATTGGCATCTAAATATATTGATGACTGCTGTCTTGCTATATCTTCGATATCTAAACAACACCCGAGATACGAAGATAAGATAACGAACGCCGAGTATTATTGTTTTATGAATTACAATAACTTGGTCACCGGATTGGGAGCTCTAAATCGATTTTCCAAAACTTATTAACACTTCAATGGCTTACCCAGCATCTTACTAGGAAAAATAAAACATGTATGCTCATTATAAGCATCCAACTAAGGGGCGTGTGGTGGGTGATGCTTTTATTTGAGATGTTGATATCTATTATAGACTTTATACCTTCTTGACTTTGGTGACTGACAAATTTAATCATAATTTAGTCGCCATCCCAAGTATTAAGTGATCATGAACTAGTGACGTAAGTATCAGACAACATCCACATACCACGTTAATTATCCCTGCAGCCAAATGATTTGCTATTCACGGTACATGAGTGGAGTTGACACCCCTCCTCAATGCTTTTATAGGACGAAGTTGCTTAAACCAGCCAGTGCGATAGACCACTCATAATTCAGCTACACAGAGTCACTAATTCAATCGTACATACATCAATGAGACACATAATTGAATTGTACAGTATCATGCAGTACACACGACTTCCATTAATCACTTTAACCATAGTGTGACTTCATCTACTGTAGCTTGCACCAGTATTTCAATTAATTTATCTATAAGCATTTATTATTACAAAGTACCGGTTTTACTAGTACGTTATACGCCTTTACTTGTATTATGGAGCATAGGGGTATTGCACTCACCACTGTAAGCACTATGTATAGGCACTCATGGGTTGGATGGTTGCGATACACATTTATGAACCCGGTGAATTGACGTGCTACGATGTTCATACGTATTTCCATACTATTCATGTCCGGATATAGCGACGCAGGCGAAAGGTACCATCAGTCATTGGATTACTTTCTATGTGTTAATTATGATAATCGTACTGACTAGGACACTTAAAGTTCTATTCTGTATACCATTATCCATGAACATGTCCATTAGGTGTTTATATCAATGCATATTATACCAATGCCAGGTTTCTAGTGGATTATTTTTACCTTTCAATTTAGTGTTTCACTATATGCAAGTATTCATTCGCTGGTGATTTGATTTTCGATGATTATCAGCTGAGTTAACACTTTCTTTGCTATTTCTAAACTATAATACATTGCAATTATTCCATTTATCTTTATTATCTATATTGCTTCATTTTATATCTATTGCACTTTCTTTCTATTATTATCTTCTCCCTGGGGTTCAAAGCTATATGGAATTAACTAGCATAGTCTTAATTTCTCTCTATCCAAGTAATAAGATATCATTTACAATACCATTTTTCATTTTATCATATCTTTCCTTCAGACTTCATTACTGTATTAATTAGCTTTTATGGATCTTTTTTATTTCATGGCTTCCATTGTTTCCGTAGTTGCTTGAGGTAAACTTTGGTTTCTCCCTCCTAAACTTTTACACATCCACTTATCTTAATTGTCTCTGTATTGGTACTTTTATGTTCTTATGATAAAGTGGGTATTCTCTTCCCTTTTTTTTTATGAATTTTTATATACCGTTCCATCACGTAAAGCCTGATGATATGCGGTTGAAACTGCAGATCTATCATTCTAAGCTGGCCAATCACAATATTTCTCTCATTATTAAATACAAGATAGATATCTTAATTATGAGCCAGCAGATAGAACTTATAATGAACCATAGGAATATAGCATAATAGGATAATTATCTCCCTGAATCTTTTACTTGACAATTTAAGCAAAGTGGAACCGGGCTTGTAATCCAATTACTTGACTATTTGTGAATACCCGTCTCCTCCTTAATTCCATCATCCTTTGTGCCAAAATGATTCAAAGTCTCATTCTCTCCAATTAACAATCTTCTTCCAAGTACCCCACAGATTGATGCGTGTGGCTTTTTATATTCCGCTAGGATGCATATATGCTATCCGAAGACACTTTTCTTGTAATGTAGCATCGATTGTTGTTCTTGGTCTGGGATGGTGGTTCACGATGTGCGAACTTCCACTGGAAGTGATCGAGTTGGATTGTAGGCTGCGAGCAACTCATGCGGAAACGAGTTTATGTCCACATAGACCCTATTCCGCCTTTCTTACTGTCGAAAACAGTTGAAACGGCGCTCTCCGGGTGCGGCATTTATCACACGATAATTTGAAACGTTTCTTATTTGACACACTACCAATCCTCTCCTTCTATCCGTCTATGCTAAATTCGTTTGGACGTCTGTGCGTGTCTCCGGCTGTATAACTCCCTTTGACCTCTCAAAACTCAGTGCGAGGTAATACTTGACTCCTAGTTTCGAGTTCTCTCTGCACGCAAACTCAACCAAATAAGGAAATATTCTGTGAGGAATAGCTTCTTACTTCAGCCCGATGCCACCAAATCCTCTTTTCTCATCGATAACCCTACTTGAGCCTTTCTACACAGATTACGAGAAGCTTGCAAGGCATTCTGTTCACTCCAAACCTTGCCGAAGCAACTTGATTGGGTCGACAGCTTGACATTCTAAAGCAGCAAATGGGACAAGTGAGTCTTCCTCACATACTTATGTCTTGGCTATACTATGATGTTCCTCGGCGAAACATTATTGAATCCAGTTGCAAATGTTACCAGACTCACAGTACTTGGATTAGGCGAGCTGTGGATTAAGTAATGAGTGCTAGAGAAGATTATGAATCTGAGCAAGGCACGGGATTAGGACTCTCAGATTCACATTTGGAAGGCAAGTTTGATATCTTGTCGTTCGTATAAAGCTTGGATTGAAGAAGTCCTGATCTGTCATAACTAACAACATCACTGCGCACTTCGCTGTCGCTCCCACACTCAACAGCTTATCATTGCAGGTTTGACTCTTGCAAACAATGTCACGTCTAGAACACTATCCCTCATCCTTGTTTTCTAATCTTTGCTCTACATGTATAGTCATCCTCGATCTTAGTAGAACTGGGTTTCTGGACCCATTCCGCACCCACCTCACTTTTCAAAGACCAAAGAATCTGTTGTTCTCAAGGCGCTTTCATCCAACAAATGTCAGTGGTACGTATAGACCGTTAGTGTGTCATACCTCGCATAAGGTTGACGGAAGCTGAAGTTGTCGAACAATGTGGCGCTTCTTGGTCTCCAACACCAACCCAACTATGCTACAACTTGGTCTCCAAACCTCATTTTCTTGTTCTATCTTCATCGGATCTTGACAACTTTTGCATCTTTTTTGTACAGAGATTTCAAATCGCCTTGTGTCTCGTAGATCCCTTTCCAAGGCAATAAAATTCAAGAACGACATTCAATAAACAAAAAATGGAACTGTCACACGGCAAGTGAGGATGGATCTTAATCTTTCGCCACCACTCACTCGTCACTAGTGTGGAAAGGGGGGAGGGGGAAGATCGACACTTCTTTATTTAGTTGGATTACATACTGTATCTTCATTCAACTTTGCTAGAGGGGCCACTTCCCATCTGTTGGGTCCCTTGAAATTTTCTTGCCTGCACAAAACAATTATCAGTGGGGAGATACCTTTGGACCCTTTTGCAGATTCAAGGTGTAAATGTTGCAATCCCTCTTTGGATACTCGATAGAACTAGTTGACTGAATCAGATTACTGTTGATTCATGTTAGGTAATTGTTATATGAAGAGGATCAAGATTGCCACACACAATCAAGACACGAATGGTTTTTTACCCAGTTCGATACGGTGTGTATCCTACATCTGGGGGGACGGTATGGACATAGGCGTTCCAAATCACTAAATCATAATCCAATGTACAAAGGTAGATGTCGGAAGTAATCCTTACCCCAAGTGCCCCACACAAAGGTACAACCCAGTCTACACAGGTTTAGGGATTGTTGAAGATAGAGCCATGCATACAGAAGTCCAATGAAATCCCTTCACTTGAGAAGCCAAACTCTTTATATGCAGTGTCCACTTAATGATGCTCTAGTAAGTTTTACCACAAACAGGTGTGATCTTTCTTGCTCCTTCGTTTGAGGCAGCATTGTAGTTTCTTCTAAGTTTTCAGTCCATTTAATCACCTTGAACAGTTCTGTGTTGAGAGATGGCATGTCGTGAATCAAGCGATCTTATTCTCATCTAGCAGATATGGAGTGTTTCTTTGTATATTGTCCGTAACCAGTTCGTTTCAAAGAACTGTACTATAATCCTTCAATAAACACTTCTTCCATAGATTGTCTTTGATTGTATGAGGTAGGCTGTAAAAAGGAACCGTAATCTTGCAGATTAGGTCTCAGCGTTACCTTCCTTTTAAGATACGCTGATCGTCTTTCCATCTGGTCTGATAAAACCCGCGGGGTAACCCTTACGGAAAACGTTTTCCTAAATCAGATCTTCAGTGTTCACGTCTTCTCTTGTGTTCTGATTGATCAGACATCTTAGACCAACCGACACGACTCTGGAAGCCTGATCTTAGTATGCGCATATAATTATTGCCAGATTATATATATCGGGGTTTTTGACAATAAAAACACAACAACTCCCCTTGCCTCATTATTTCGCAACAACAACTCACCTATATTAAAAAGTACCTAACGAGTAGGTTACAAAAGAAGGCCAACACTATGTCCGATCTGATTAAAAAGAACAAACCAAACGAGTCTCGTAACAAAAACAGCTAGTCTAAAAACAAAGAGCATACGATGCCCAAAGCATTATCGCCCAGCCATGGCAGAAGGTACTTCAACAAGACAATCTCAAAAACTCCCCCGAGTCGACTTTCCCTGCCCATTTTCCAACATGGTAGCAAAGTCAAGCATTTGAACGGGAGAGTCGATCTGCTCAGGTCGTCTCAGGGACTCGTGAACGAGCAGACACCAATCAGCTGTCAACCGGAGTAGAACAGTAAGCCAGCTCAGTGACGCGCAGCGGTCGTTGCTTGGCCAATGATACATGCACCGTTCAAGATCCAGTCAATTTCCGCCTTCAATGTTCGGAGGACGCTCACACTTTCAGCACTGGGAACTCATCATCACAGCATCATTCCGCAATGTGGGATGGGCAGTCACAGAAACGATATCGCTTATCTATGATACTCTAGATCAGGAGGACGCTTTATCAACGCAGTATGTAGCAGCAGCGTTGCACAGATCACTTCAGCTGTCATACCTTAAGACCCCTGAGAAGTAGAGGATACGCAAAAAATCAGATTTTTAGATTTTTATATCTGAGTTTTTTCTTGTACCTTGCGTGCTCTCGTCTTTTGATGCAGGATTTTATGATTATCTTTTATTATGATATTGTCCATTTTGCCCATATTAAGTATAGCTATTCTTAATTCTCTTATTATTCTTTATATGAATTTTATGAATTGTTTCTTTCCTTCCTATTTATCTTATTTATTATTGTCTTTGTATGATGTCAGTGTGCAGTTGCAGTGTCTGATGTTTATGATGTTTGCATTATGTTTATCGTATGAGCTGATCTCAGAATTAGTCTTTATCTTTTCTCTTTCCAATTAGTTTATCTATTTCTGTAATTGGCCACCATTTTCTCTTTTATTTATATATATTTCTTGTTTATCTTATTATTTTCTCTTTATGTATTCTATTGTTCATCTGCCCAAAAATCATGACCACTTTCCCTCTTATGAAAATCGTGCATCTTCGTGGTCTTTGAACTGCTTTATATCTCTATCATCTAGATTGCAATAGAATTCATAGTATTGATTTATAGTACAATTATTCATTTGTATCATTTCAAATAAGAGCCAATTTCATTATCTTTAAGTTCTGAATTACAACGGCTTTTATTTGTTCTTTGATTCTTTTCATTCCTTCATTTGTTAATATAATTGTTTCCTCTTCTGTACTCATATTTGCTGTTTCTTCTTTTGCTGGCGTGATGCGTTTATATTCTTTATTATCTGACGTTTCGTAAATCGTTACGTCAGTTTCTTCTCTCTACGCAGGAGAATCGCCTGCCGACGTTACTCACTTTCGACCCTTTTTTTTTCTTTTTTGTGGGTTTTTTTCCCTTTTCCTGACACGAGGGGCTGGGTGCCACGGACTGTACTGCAGTAGAGTATGGGCCGTTGTGTTTAACAGGGAAGAACGCGAGAGTCGTCTTGAAGCACTGCCATGCGACCAGGAGGGTCTATCCTTCAGCGGCTTATCGAGTCTCACGGACAGTTGTCTCCTGTCTTGTGCGAGGCTGATCCACGATCAGATCTCTCACCAGCTGGTTTCAGGACAGCCAACTTTTTTCTTGTCCCCGCGGAATGCATTTCGCTTTCTTGTGCCTCGTGTGTTTCCTTTCAGTTGGGAGCGTGTGGACTCGAGTCCCCAGAGTCGGGCAGATCATCCAGGAGCATTTGCCAGCCATGATCTGCGCGCGGCCAGCAGTTGTTGACGCACCTGGCCGCCGCTCGTCCGCTGGCGCGCCGGGCAGCACGGACCCGCCGGGGTGTCCGCTCGAGTTCTCTCGACATTCTGAAAGTTTGGTGGATCAGATGAGTAGGTTCCCGTCAGACAGTAGGCAGCAGATGAAGGTGCCTTGGGATCGCAGTACACCTCAGGCCATATTCTTGCATCTGTCACTGGAGGATTCTGAAGGAATGAATCAGTCGGGATAGGTTGGAGGGATTGAAGAAGTGGTAGCCAGCAAAAATGCACATGTACCATGTTCTCTTCTAAAGTTGTCTTGAGCGTAAACAGGGATTCCATCTGTTTTGCCAGAGCTTTTGTGGGATGATAACTCAACAGTTTCAACACGATTTACGAGGTAAGTAGGGATTGAGGAGCAGAGCAAGGGTTCTTTAGGGGCGATTAGCAGTCTGCAGACGAAGGCAGCAGCAGCGTATTCTCAGAACGCGTACTATACAACTACGACTTAGTGGATTGCGCTCCAACAGAGGTCTTCGGGGTGTTTTCTCATCAGGTCACATGCGAACGACATCAGATCTTTCCAGCCTAGAAACAATCCAAAGCACAGGCAAGAGACGTAGGGATCCAATCTGCATAGAGGATTCTTGAATCCCAAAGCGCATAAACTTCAGGTGCAAGCTAAGCCAGACATAGACGAGGGAACTAGGACAGATCTCACGCTCAGGTCTATCAGGAGAGAACTTTCAATGGGGTCAGATCACTTTACCCCGTGCCTGTCCGAAGATTTCGTCCTCTGTGGTTCGCTTCTCTCTGAGCAGGGCCTCGGAGATCACAGAGTGGGATTCCTCTCGTCGCGTCCGAGCCAGCTTCATCAGACTTCTAGCCACGCGTGAGCAAATATTTGCAAGAATCCGCCGGCCCGATTTTCCATCAGCGGGGTTCTGGAGATACGACCAGCGTGCGTGAGACCTCCTCATTTGCTGCGGCACATCACAAGTAGTTCGTGATCAGCGTCGTCTCCGACCATTCGGCATAAATTCTGGGTAGTTAGACAAAGCCATACCAGGCACTCTTGTCTCTGAAGCAGAGGGAGGTCGAAGCTTGCGCTTCCTTCGTTCCGATGTAGCCGAACTGTGAGAACGCGTTGAGATTAGTTGTTCAGTGGCAATCTCCGGCACCAGTGTACCTCCTTCGAGTATGGATGATAATCGCTTCTCACGGGATCCGCCCGCATGGTTAGCTTATGCGCGAAACGAGGCCGAGACAAAACTCTTGAGAGCAGATATGCAAGGAGAATAGGGAGGATGGAGCAAGAATTTCCTTCCTTTGGCTTCGGTTGACCCCGGGTAACGAAAGCAGCCTT
>VALG01003631.1:0-32434 GCA_009835305.1 Ipomoea purpurea | reverse complement strand
ATAAAGGAGGATGGAATTTTGTTAGGATCAATTTGGAAGCTTGCTTATTTGCTTCTGCAGTGCTGTTTTTATTTTGAGTTTGTTTTGTTTATTTTCCTTTCTTTTTCCTTTTTTTTTTTTCTTTCTACCATTTTTTTTACACTTTTTTCCTTTCGATAAAGTTTATATAACCTTCTCAAGGAAATAAAAAATCTAGGAGTGAGTGAATATTAATCCAGATTTCAGAATATTCATAATTTATACATGTATGCCTGTCAAGTATAAAGTATGTCTTCTATTGCCAATGCTTATGCTTAGCTAGCTTTTGATTAAGTGCTTACAAATTCCATGTGCAGAAAAGAGTATGGGATACACAATATATTTTCAATAAATATGATTAGTCCTGCATGAGTGCTTATATGATAAATGGTTCATTATGTGCAGGAGAATGTACTTTCTGGTGGTCATGGACTAATGGTTCAAGGTTATTACCCTGTAATACAGGCTTTGGCTAAAGACATTGATATCCGTTTGAATCACAGGTATGCCTACATAATGCAGTTGTGTCTTTCTCTTTGGCCTGTTCATAGGTTTTGCTTGTTGTATTGAGTTCCGATAGTGGTTTGTATTACCCATCTAATTTTTCTTTCTTTTCATCACATCTTCTCTTCTTCTACTGTTGTTTAATATATTTTAAGGTCTATTTATGATGTACTTTGAAGTCCTCTGCCCTACTTACTATCCTCCTCCTACCTGCTTCCTCAAAATATTAATCAATAGAAAGGAAAACCAAATGATGAACTCAAAGTAGTTTAGGATATTAGCTATATTTTTATGTTGAGATTTAACTGTGTTATCTAAAAATATTGAATTGCCAGTGAATGTGATACGTTAAGTAATGTTATCTATGCATTTTTAATTAGCAACGGTATGCATTGAATTTTTCATTGATAGTCAGTGGTAATATTTTCTTTTGTGTGTGCAATTACCAGGGTTTTAAGGATTATGAATGGGTATCAATAAGGTAATGGTATCAGTTGAGGGTGGGAGAAATTTCATAGCAGATGCTGCTATTGTAACTGTACCCCTCGGGGTTCTCAAAGCAAATTTGATTGATTTTGAGCCAAAACTGCCTGAATGGAAAGTTTCTGCAATAAGGGATCTTGGTATGGGCAATGAAAATAAAATTGCTCTGCGGTTTGACAATGTCTTTTGGCCAAATGTGGAATTGTTAGGTGTAGTTGCACCCACTTCTTACGCCTGCGGTTATTTTCTCAATCTTCACAAGGCAACAGGACATCCTGTCCTTGTGTATATGGCTGCTGGAAGCCTAGCCTATGACCTTGAGAAGCTATCAGATGAGGGTGCAGTAAAATTTGCAATGTTGCATCTGAAGAAGATGTTTCCCAATGCAACTGAACCTGTAAGTAATTTTTTTTTTTTTTTTGTTCACTTGTATTATTATTGTCACTTGAATTATTCTTTGGTTTTGATTACATATGCAGGTCCAGTATCTTGTTTCACGCTGGGGAACAAATCCCGATTCCCTCGGATGTTATTCATATGATGTAGTTGGTAAGCCAACAGATGTATACGACAGGCTCCGAGCTCCCTTAGGAAATCTTTTCTTTGGAGGTGAAGCTGTTAGCATGGAGCATCAAGGATCCGTTCACGGTGCCTATTCAGCCGGACTCATGGCTGCAGATAACTGTCGCCGCCATCTTATCAAGAGACTTGGAAGTCTGGAAATGATGCAGGTGGTCTCATCCAGGGAAGAAATTCTTGAAAATGCAGTTCCTCTCCAGATCTCTAGGATGTGAGATGGTTTCTATAATTCTATCTTATCTATTAAATAATTTGTAGTATTTTAGTTTGGGGTCTCTAAACATTTACTTCAAGATGCTGCCTGGAATTCCATATATCAGAGCTGTTTGCAATATAAACTCCCTTAGCTTTTCTATCCTTAATATATGGTCTTCCTTTCTTGATCCATCTCTAGCTTTTCTAGATGACATTCTTTATTTGAAATTTCACAATAGTTGGCGATGATATGGATTGTGATCTTTTTCTTATGTGTACTCACTCATATGGAACCAAAATGCGGAGTAAAAATAAAGCTCATGTTAAGCGGTTAAACAATAATATCTAAAGACTTTATGTGTAAATATAAATTATTTCCCTGATGTATGGTGTTAAAGATGGATTCATTATAAATAATTAGAGTTTTTTTGGAAATTTGGAAAATGGCTTATGGAAAATTTGTTGTTTTTCAGAAAATACTCTCATTTTCGGTGTTTGATTGTCTGAAAAACTGTTTAGTGTGTTTGGTTTATTTTTTAAAAAAGAGTAGAATTGTATAATTAAACATTTTAATTTTTTTTAATATAAAAATATTTAATAATATTAAAAATAATGTTATTATTATTTATTTTTTTAAATATCTGGTTTCTAACGGAAACCAAACTCGTCGGTGTTGTGCTTGGTCTGTTGAAAATGACTTAGGATAACAATTGATTACTATAATTAAGTTGCTAGAGAAAACGAGCACATTTGTCTAATTTACAAAAAATTTTAAACAATGATATATAAAATCTTTAAAATTACAGCATCGCATGCATACATTTACACATTAGCTATTAATTTGAACAATTATTTGCTCAAATTTAAACAATGATAGCATCAACAAACATAAATGATTCAGATCATATCTTCAATTGCACTATATAATATTTGATGTTATAATTTAAATAATTGTATATATTATATAACAAATTTATTCCGTGCAGCGCACAGGTGGAAATACTGGTATTTATAATAGGAATAAGGGTCAAATAGGCCACTGAAATGTACACGAATGCAATTAGGCCATTGAACTTAAAAAAACCTACAATTGGGTCCCTAAACTAACCAATTTCATTCAATTTGTCTATTTTTCAAGTTTCTCAAATTGCTAACAAGTTATCCCTCACCTAGGATGCATATGTGTTATTTTTTTAAAAATAATTTATTTTTAAATTAGTTTTAATATTTAATATATAAAAACTAAAATAATTTATTTTAAATTAGTTTTTTTTAATGTTTAATAAATAAAAATTAAAATAATTTTTTTTTTTGAAAATAAAATAATTTGTTAAGACGTTGTAAATGGCTTGGATTTTATTTTTTTAAGAATAAATTATTTTAATTTTTATTTTATAAACATTAAAAAGTTTAATTTAAAATAAATTATTTTAATTTTTTTATTGAACATTAAAAAAAACTAATTTAAGGTTTTCAAAAAAAAAATTTAATAATTTTTTTTTTTAAATGCCACACATGCATCCTAGGTGGAGGGATAACTTGTTATCAACTTGAGAAACTTGAAAAATAGACAAATTGAATGAAATTGGTTAGTTTAGGGATTCAATTGTAGGTTTTTTAGGTTCAGTGGCCTAATTGCATTCTTGTGTGCAGTTCAGTGGCCTATTTGACCCTTATTCTTTTATAATAATATTAAAAATAATGTTATTATTATTATTTAAAAAAAAATTACTTCTGGTTTCTACTGGAAACCAAACTCGTCAGTGTTGTGCTTGGTCTGTGGAAAATGACTTTTGTCAAATTTTGACAGAAAAATAATTTATGTTAACTTAATTTTTCAGGGCTCCAAATATTAAAAATTTAGAAAATAATTTGCAAAATTCATTTTTCAGGGTTTCTAAAATTAATATATTAAGTTAATCATTTTGCAGAATCGGAAACACGGAAAATGATCCATTTTTGTTGAAAGTTATGTTTTTTGTTTGATTCATTTTTTAAAACATGACTATGGGTTCATGGAATGGTCAGGAATGGAGTAACATTCCTGTAAATAGACCTATTACAAGTAAAATGTATTACAAGTGTAAGTACTTTCAAAAAAAAAAAGTATTACAGTGTAAGTAGCAGTTTCATATAGTGCACCTAAGTGCAAGTAAAATGTATTATATAATAGGTGCGGGTAAAATTTACACTGAGCATCAATACTAAGTACACCTAACGTTATAACTAGTTACATTTAATGTTATAATTAGTTGCACCTAGGTGCACAAATTTTATCAAGGTAAATTACGTGCACTTGTAAGTGAAAATAGATGCAGTGATTCTCAAAATTTTAGGCGACCAACCATCGCCTAATGCCCAATCGACGCCTATGCGCGATTTTTACAACATTAATTTTAGAAATACTTTACAAAAATTTTGGTACAGACACACTTACAACATCATTCAAAGATTTGGACTTAAGTCCTCTAGTGATCTTTCGAAAATTTGTAAACTTGAACGAGAATGATTATAATGCCCTCTCTTTGAGTGAAAAAATAAAAATCACGCTTCAATGTTATTAGTTTAGTAAATGAGAAAACTTAAAACTTATTTTTCAGTAATGAGTAAATGTTCACAAACATTAGAATTTGAGTTAGACACCAAAATACATGAATTATCAAAAAAAAAAAAAAAAAAACATAAAAAAGGGAGCCGGTAAAACCAGTAAACTAATATGGGCCCAAGCGAAGGGGTGGAAGATGGAGAAGTCGAAATTGTGGAAAGGCTTTTGGGTTGTTTGACTGTTTCTCGTCCCCTTCCGACACGCAATCGACAACTCCATTGCACCTTTCTTGTTTTTTCCTTTTAGACAACTCCATTGCACCTTTCTCTTCTTCCTTCTTCCGTCTTCTCCAACACGCCTCTAACCTTCTGCCATTAGAACTCCATTTTCATTTTCTCAGAATTCATAAATATACTCCGTATCTCTTTATTTGCTTCATCTCTTCCTTCCGATGGCGTCCAGCGGTCACAGTAACCTCAACGCAAAACTCGTAAGTCAATTACATGCATGTGCTCTGTCTCTATACATAGCACACACTTATATGTAGCAGGCAGCATAATTTTATTATGATTCTCGTTTTTAAAATCTCGAATCTGATCGGTAGGTATTGTTGGGTGATATGGGAACTGGAAAATCCAGCCTTGTGCTACGATTCGTCAAGGGACAGTTTCTCGAATTTCAGGTGATTTTGCTTTCTAGGGTTTGTGGAATATTGGATTCTCTGTTTAATTTTTTCTTCTGAAATGGTGATAATTGGTGCGGATGGGGGATTGTTGGTGATGAGAACGGTGATTGTTTGCAGGAATCGACGATCGGTGCGGCGTTCTTCTCGTCTACAGTGGCGGTGAACAACAACACAGTGAAGTTCGAGATCTGGGACACGGCTGGCCAGGAGAGATACCACAGCTTGCCCCGATGTACTACAGAGGTGCTGCTGCTGCAATTATCGTCTTTGACATTACTAGCACGGTACTGTTATGTTTCTCCAATATGGAAATGATAATGCATCTTTTATTTTCAAGTTGAGCTGTTTCCACTTTTGAGCTAGTAAGTATGAACTATGAAGCATTGCAAGTTTTGGCAACTCAGGTTGGAGCTGTTTCCAAGTTTTAATTAGCTGAACTTGATTGTATATTCATACACCGGTGAATAGGAGTGTTGTACTTGTGTGTCTTTACAGATAATTTTGTATAAATATAATGTTTCATTGCAAGAGTTGAAGATTTAAGTCAGGATGGTGTATAGACGCAGGAAAGCTTTAGTGTGAAAAACTGTTGTATCCAGGACTCACTAACTGGTATTTGTGAAGTTCCTGGCTCAAATGATTCTCGCATCAGACTATCAGAGGAACCAGTATGCCGATCATGTTTTCTTACACTAGACTAGAACTTGCTTGTTACATTGGTATTGTGATTATTTTACTGTGTGCATGAGTGAGGGTAAAGTAGTAACCTCACCGTATATATTTAGTGAGGCAGGAGGCTTTTTCTTTTCTTGTGGTGGGAGAGTGGTTGAGTAAACAATTGCTTTATTGCCCACACTGAATACTGCTGCTTCTTTATCCATGTTGTTCCTGGTTTGAACAATTGATTTTATTCCCATTAGGGCATTAGGCATGATAATGTGATTTTTGACATAAGGTATGCTTTTGGATAAGTTTGAATATGTTAATTTCATGATTTTGCTGATTATGTGATGTTTTAATTGTTGCTTGTATATAGGATTCTTTCGCACGCGCAAAGAAGTGGGTCCAGGAATTGCAGAAGCAAGGTGCTTAGCACAAACTTAGGATAATTTTTGTTTGTTCCTTGGGGGATTTTACTGTTTAGCACACCCCGTCTTATATGCAAATAGGTTCCGCAAAATGTTTTATCCTTAAAGAAGAGTTTAATCCTAAAATAAGATATTAATTTTGCTTATTGGAAAATACATATAGGCAGTTGAAAAAGGAAGTTATTTGACGTTTCAACACTTGCAGGTAATCCCAACATGGTTATGGCACTTGCTGGAAACAAGGCTGATCTGGAAGATAAGAGGGCCGTGACAGCAGATGTATGATTATCAGATTCTCTTATTTGCATTATATTCTGTTGAATTTCATTTTCTCTGTGCTGTAGTTTTCCTGTTGGTGAACAGTGAGTTGTTTTGCAGGAGGCACGAGTGTATGCAGAGGAAAATGGTCTTTTCTTTATGGAAACTTCTGCAAAAACTGCTCTTAATGTCAACGATATTTTCTATGAAATAGGTAATATTTTTTATATTGGTTCTTGCCTTAATTCTCTCAACTTTGTTATCATTTATGTGGAATAAATACTACTCATTGTTCCCTTCCTTGACTTTATAAATGAAAATATGTTTCATGTGTAGTTGCAGCTTTTTTCTTTATTTGGCAATCCACTTGACACTGATAACAGTTATTTGGTTTATGAGTAATATTGGAAACCAACAATTCATCAAACATAATCTTACCTCGGACTCATTCTAAGTTTCCTCTTGCTTTGAATGTTTGGATATTGTGTTCTTGTGTGTGTAGTTCTTCAAGTTTTTCCTGAAATATAAGGTATTCAAGCCAATGTTATCAATGCTAGGGAAAGTTTTGACTTCCACTATGACATGTATGGAAATTTCAAGGCAATCCTGAGATTTAGAGGGTAGTTACTGTTCACTTTACATATCTGAACTTTTGATAGTGTTATTGAACTTGTTTTTGTTTGCATATGCTTGAGATTAGATGGTTGTTACTATTGACTTTACATGATTATGTCTCTACCTGTCTTTATATGTCCACAAGTTTGTGGTACTGCACATAATTTTGTTTGCCTAAAGCCCTAAACCTTAAGGAAGGAAAGTACTCTTTAATGCAGAAGATGCAAAATACTCTGTGCACTGTATTATAATATTGTACATGATACCTACATAGCTTTAGAAACCTCGCGGTGTTTCGCATCCCGATTGGGGCAAAGAATTATTTTACCATCCCCAGTCAAATGTATACAATTCTTCATATTAGAGTTAAAAAAACAATTATGCAATTCCAATACCAAAAAAAAGAAAGAAAAAGAAGAAGAGTTAAGGTCTTTACATTAAAATGCATAAATTATGCAATTCAATCTTCATATGCGAAATAAGGAAACCTATAATTAATGAATTACCACAACTGAGTTACAAATCATACATACATCCTCAACACTTCATATGCTGTAGTTCACATAGGCTTTGGTTTCAATTGTAGTTTTGCATTAAACTAATGGCATAAAGCAATCGGAACATCAAATGCTATATACATAATATTTTAGTATAAATATCAGGGATAGGGAGATCTCCCTGCCCCCATTCCCTGAATTTTATTCCGTCTCCATGGGGCTCAGGTGAAATTGCTATACTTGTCCGGCACTTTGTCTAACCTAGTGGTGGCAGAGCCCGAAAAAATGTTGGGCAGGGGTGATTGGGTGAAACTTAAGACGTACACTTAGAAACTATTGAACTACCTTAACTGGATGCTTTTTCAAAAGTAGATTTCCTTTTGAAATTATATTTTCATAAAACATATTTAGAATTTTAACATTCCTCTCAATTTAGCAACATATTTTAAGTATCCATATATCATCAATTCATCAATTAAGTATGAAGTTGGGAACATTTGTCTATTTGTCTAACAATATTTAATCAATTCATCTAACAGCATTGATTAATTTGGCAAGTTGCAAGCATATGCACATGTTCATCAATTCATAAATAAATTATAAGATAACTAATAAATTAGGAAAGAAATTATCTAATAAATTAAACCAAATTTCAGAAATATACTAATAATTTTTTACTTTCAATTCTTTAGTACTTATTTATAATTAAAAAAATACATACATAATACTAGTAGTATTTTTTTTAAAATTCAGTGGGGCCAGTGCTGTGGCTCCGCCACTGTCTAAACTTAGATGCTTGACTTTTTCTTGATGTCAACATACAAACCAAAAGAGTTCACATATGGGGATCCTGGTAGGTGATTTCGTCGTTAGACTTTCAAATTGTGGTCATCTATGAGAATGTGTTCCAGGATACAAACTTGTATACATAAATGTGTGGAAAAATAGTGGTATGAGATCATAAGCATACCTATTGATATGTACAAACATTATGAACCTAAATACTTGTATCAATAGTTGCTTCCTTAGCAAATTGTAGAAAACTTAAAGTTGGGTAGTGTAATACTGAATAAATGTTCTCTAGTTATGATATGAAACATACCAAACTTAACATAACTTTTGAATTATCATTTATGATTATGTTGTTTTATATCCTGACATATGCAAGAAAAAAAAAAGATAGTGAAAAGGGGAAAGCAGAAGGAATGTGTCAGTGACATTTGAATGTTTCTTTCTTGTTGTTTGAGAATTTTTTTGGTAAATTTTTTTTTTTCCTACTTGCACATGCAAGTTAAGCAGATTTTCCTTTGACCTTTTCTTTCATTTCACATAGCTTCTGGGTGTTTTCCTTATTGCTATTATATTCACCTTTTGACCAATCATTGGTTGTGTTTCTACAGCTAAGCGGTTGCCTAGAGCTCAAACTGCTCAAAATCCATCAGGGATGGTTCTTGTAGACAGACCAGCAGAGGGAACCAGATCAGCATCATGCTGTGCATAAGTATTGTCTTCTGTTCACCTTATTCTGATTCCCTCCCTCCCCCCAAATTCATTTAGATTTAGATATTTGCGTGTATGTGATGGCAATATTGCAGTGTTTGAAGACCATCTCTAATAGAGTAAGTTTTTCAGGAAAAGTTAACTGTCCTTTTAGGTGCACAAACCATACGCTCTGTAGTATTGTGTATAATAATTTTACTGGTATTGCTTATTCTTTTGGTCATCGGTTTGAACATATTCCAATACGTAAACATTTATGTAAATCTACTATTGGTGTGTCCCAGGAGATGAGAAATAGCAACCTAATGCTTTGAAGTAATCCATTAACAGCTCCACAATTCTCGAGCTACTAAAGGTTTGTTGATGGTCTTATAATGTCCTTCATTCAATTGGAGTTCCAAGTGGCTCTATTGATATTTGAACACTTATCTTTCTCTGGGTTATTTTTAATTCCTCAGCTGTCCAAAACTTTCCCATTTCATGATTAGGATCTCACTGCACAAATCTACCCTTTATATATCTTTTGGTGGGTATGCAATTCCTAGGGCTGAACATCTTTACCTTTTTCTAAAATTTGTAGTTTTATGTCTCTTAATTTTTCAATTGAATCCCAATATTTTTAATTATTATTATTAATATTAATTTTATCCATTGTCTTTCATACCAATTTTCTAAATTTTCCCCACATTTATACTAAATATATAACTAATTTTATTAAACATTTCTCTAAAATAATTACTATAACACGCTAGTCAAAATTATTATACACTAATCACTAATTGCTAATTCCCGAATAAGGCTTTGCATAAAAGTGCAGGTTTTGATCTATCAGTATCAAAGAAATACAATGAAAATTTTATAATTTTGTCAATATTTAGTTCCCTTGATTCAAAGTGCTTATTTGTTAGCCATTGATGTTTATCTTCTTATTTCAATTTTACTATAAATTGCTGATGAGTAATACTATATATACTTTCACTTTCTACTCAATTTTTTACTCTTTGTTTACTTAGTACATTTTGATTCATTAAAAAAAAAAAAAGCCACAGTTTTTAATCTTTCTTTTCTTTTTTCCTCTAATAAAATCAATACACATAATGATAGTTTTGCTTATTTGGAGTCTATTTATCATTTTTCATATATGACAAATAATAAAAAAGAAAAAATAGTAACAGTACTTTGATATTAACCATTGGAATAGAAATGTCAATTTCAAATTTGCTTTGTTCACGTGGTTTCCATATGGTTTTAACACAAATTATTGCAACAGTGTCTATGGGGTGGTCACGTCATAAAAATCATTTTACTTTTTATTAAAAGGAGATTTGATTGAATTGATTGTAGGATTGGTATGAAATTTGGAAATCTGAAAACTGTTTTTTTAAAAATAATTTTTAGAAAATGACTTATTTTTTTTTAAAAAAATAATTTAAATTTTAATGTTTGTCTGAAGGTCATAAAATTATATTTTTTTATTTGACTGAAAGTTAAGAAATTATATTTTTTTTTTACTTCGTTTAATAGTAGTAGTAGGTGGCGGTGGTGGTGCTGGTGTGGAGCAGCGATGAAGGTAATAGTAATATGAAAATTGGTTTAAAAAGATATGAGAGAGATGATAGATACTGGAAAATAAATAATTCAAAAAATGTCTTCTACTAAAAATATAGTAAGACATATTTCTACCAATTAAATTGAGTTTTTGTTTTGTTTTTTTTTTTTTTTTTTTGACCAACACGGGAAAAATTCGAAATCATTTTGGGAGTTTCAATATGACCTTTAATGTTAAATCATTGGGATTGATGATTCTCTCTAACGTTTGAGTGATCCTTTCCTTCTTGGCACCGCCTATTTTAAAAAAGTTTCCCGCCTCCTCCTAGCCGTTACCGACGGCTTGGGGTGGTGCAAAACATGGAGTCGCCGACAGAGGCTCTCATGCCTCCACCTGAGGATAACAATGGTGGATGCAGAACCTACGCAACTTGCTAGTAAGAAATCTAAGCGATCCTTCGCAGATGCAATCGGATCACAACCACTGGGCGGCGATGGTCCTCCAGTATCGGATGCCAACAGAATGGGCATTCATAGACCCGGAGATCGACCCCGACGTCGATTTCGACACGCAGAGTGCTTCTGATGGCAGACCTAGGGTCCGGATCCCCAAGGATCTCCGCAGAGAGCTTTGCCAGCAGTGGAAGATGGTCTTGCACGTAAAATTCTTGGGAAAAATGGTGAACTTCAACGTTCTCAACAACATGCTACCTAAGCTTTGGAATATCCAAGGGAGAGTTGAGTTGATAAACTTTGGATATGGTTGCTTCGTGGCGAGGTTTGACAACATCACGGATTACCTTCACGTCTTCCTTGATGGCCCTTGGAAGATCTTCGACAATTACTTGGTGACACAGAGATGACAACCTAAAATGATCCAGCTAAGGCAAAAATCTCAAAAATGGCCGTTTGGGTTCGTCTGCCAAGACTCACGCGTTGAATATTTTAGAGATGATGTGGTCAAGAACATCCTCGAGGGTGTTGGTAAACCTCTACGGCTAGATCGTACCACGATCTCGGTTGTCAAAGGGAGGTATGCAAGGGCGGCAGTTGAGGTCGATTTGGACAAATCGTTGGTAACGGAAATCTGGGTAGAAGATCAACTCCAGTTCGTTGAATACGAAAGCCTCCACATTGTTTGCTTTGGCTGTGGAATGATTGGTCATCGTGAGCAAGCCTGCCCCTAGAGACAAGAATCCGGCAAGATCCAACATGGACCTAAACGAAACCCCTGTTGCTGAGAAAGAAGGGGAAACTCAGCAAGACACCAGCACTGAAACCACTGCACCACAACAACCTTCTGGAAATACTGCCTCTCTCCCGCCTCCTCCAGCCAGAGATCGCTCGTATGGCGCCTGGATTCTCGTGACAAGGAAAAAGGCTGAGAAGGCCCCCTCACACAACAATAGGCATATCAAGCAAAACAAAAACACTTCTCGGGGGGAAGGCGAATCAATTCGATCCTTGGTTGGACTGGATGAGATTGATGACAACAAACCTCAAACACCTCCAGCAGTAAATTCTATAAGAGAAAGGGGCGAAAGCTCCAGAGGTAAGTCTTCTTCTTCACCTCACACCCCTCCCCAGCCTCACCAGCCTACCATCATCCGGAATACTGCCATCCCTAGTGATGAAATTCCGGATAGTTTGAACTCCCAACAAACTCCCTACTGGTAATGCCAAGGGGCGTGGGAGAACCCAACTGGCCAGTCGTGGTAATGGAAGGGGCAGTAGGGGTAGAGGCTTTGGAAACGTGAGGGTTCTGTCGGATTGGGGTCCTGAATCGTGGTCCAACCTTGGTGTTTGCCGACACCTTTTCAGTTTGGAGGTTCGGAGGTGGATTTTGTGGCAGGTTCGGCTCCCTTAGGGAGGCCATTTCCAATTTGGGACTCACGTCCGGGGAAGGCAGTTGCCAAACTTCCTCACCATCCGAACCTTCTAAATGAAGATCGTTCACCTGGAATTGTAGAGCCATCATGAATAGTCGTGTCAGGAACATGTAAAAGAACTCTTGGTCATGACAAAAGCTGATGATATCTGCCTCCTTGAGATTCGTTCTCCGAAAGCTGATAAAATGATTAAAACTGCCTATGCTTTGGGCTATACTAATCATTTCATTGTTGACCCTCTTGGGTTTGCCGGCGGGCTTATCTTGTTTTGGCGAAAAGGTCATTTGGACCTTGAAGTGGTTAGATATACTTCGCAGGCTATTCACACGAAAGTGAAGAATAGACCGGGGGAAGTTTTTATTACGTTAAGCTATGTTAGACCTAACTTGCTTTCTAAGTGCAGATTTTGGGTGGACTGTAAAAATTTTAGTAGTTTGTTATAGAGTCCTTGGATTGTCATTGGTGATTTGAATGATATTGCTATGGTTGGTGAACAAATGGGGGAAGTGAGACGATTAACACCAATAGCTTACAGGATTTGTGGACGCGTATAGTGAATGTGGGCTAATGGATCCGGGTTACTCGGGGCAAAAATTCACTTGGTACAGATTTGCGGGAAACAGAGTCACTTTGATGCGAAGGCTTAACAGGGTCCTTTGGAATGTCCACGCACAACATGCTTTCCCCGAGGGAAAACTAGAGTGCTTTCTAGACTCCATTCAGATCATAACCCGACTATTTTTATGGATCAGGCAGGTACCCCCCGACGCGGAGCATCGCCCCTTTCATTTCGAAGCAGCTTGGCTAACAAGGGAGGATTATGGAAAAATTTGGAGAGATGCCATTGCGGTTGGGAATCAGGATATTGAGTCCATCATTGCAATCGTCGCTGAAGAAAGCAAGCGGTGGAATCATACAATTTTTAGAAATATTTTTAACAGGAAAAAAAGACTTGAGGCGAGAATCCGGGGGATACAAAACGCGAGCGAGTATAGGTCCTCGAGATTTCTACAGGATCTCGAAAGATCCCTTACGTTGGAGTACAATGAGGTATTGGATCAAGAGGAAGCACTTTGGTTTCAGAAGTCAAGAGTGGACTGGATTAGGGATGGTGATAGGAACACCTCTTTTTTACCATAATGCGGCCCTAATCAGAAGAAACCGAAATAGAATTCATTTTTTGAAAGTCGATGGAAACTGGACTGATAACCCCACCATCTTATCTGATCATATTATTGATTTTTTCTCTTTGCTGTTTCGCAAGTTTGTCCAGGAGGAAAACCTTTCCATCGTGCCGGTGGGGGATAACCTTAGACTTACTAGGGAGGAATCGACAAGGTTGGCTAAGAGGGCTAGTATGGACGAGGTGAAAAAAGCCGTCTTTGGCATGAAAAAGTTTGGAAGTCCGGGTCCTGATGGGATTCCACCGGCTTTCTACCAGTTCTTTTGGGAGGATGTAGGTCCGGCCCTCACAGCGTTGGTTAATCATGCGCTTCAGTCAGGAAAAGTCCAAAAAACTCTGACACAAGCTTTCATAACCCTCATCCCTAAGAAAGAAGTACCAGAAAATGCGGCAGATTTTAGACCAATCACTCTTCTCAATGTGGCTTTCAAGGTAATCTCTAAAACTCTTGTCAACCGCTTGAGACCTATTATGTGCAGGTTAATTAGTCCCCACCAAAATAGCTTCCTCCCGGTCGGTCTACGATGGATAACGTGGTCCTCACGTAGGAGGTGGTACATACAATGAACAAAAAGCAGGGGAAAAAAGCTTTCATGATTGTCAAAATTGACCTCCATAAAGCATATGATAGCGTTGATTGGACCTTCCTGGAAGATACTCTTATTAGCTTCGGGTTTCCTAGGGGAATCATAGACCTGCTTCTCTTCTCCTTAAAGGAAACTGATATCTCCATTTTGTGGAACGGAGGTCGTCTTCGCTCCTTTGTCCCGAGGAGAGACCTTCATCAAGGTGACCCTTTGGCTCTCTATCTTTTCAATATAGTCATGGAGCGGTTGTCGTATGATATTCAAAATTTAGTATCCTTGGGCGTCTGGAAACCCATCCATATCACGCGTGGAGGTATGGGTTTGTCTCATCTTTTCTTTGCAGACGATTTGTTGCTCTTTGCTGAAGCTTCTGAAAATCAAGCCGGGGTCATTCTGGATTGCCTGAATCGTTTTAGTAGTGTTTCGGGCCTCAAAGTAAACCTCTCGAAATCCCAAATTTGCTGCTCCCCCAATACTAATGCAGGTTGGAAGAGAAAGATTAGCGAAAGGATGGGTATACCTGTCGTTACTCATCTTGGCACGTACCTAGGTATCCCTATTCTCCAAAAACGTGTCACCAAAGACACCTTCTATCATGTCATTGACAAAATGAGAAGGAAATTAGCCACTTGGAAATCAAGTACGCTCAGCATGGCAGGAAGAAGGACGTTAGTCCAAGCCTCCCTCGCCACGATCCCGACCTACACAATGCAATCCATTGGCACTCCCGGTAAGTACGTGTAATAATATTGACAAAATCTGCAGGAATTTCCTTTGCGGTCATGCAGAGGATACAAGAAAAATACACATGGTGAGTTGTAAGGAAATTTGTAAGTCAAAGAGCAACGGAGGACTAGGGCTCAGGCAAGCTAAGGATTTTAACCAAGCCTTCCTCACTAAAATGGCCGGTCAAGTTCTGACGTACCACGATAAGCTTTGGGTTAAAGTGATGCGAGAAAAGTATGTGAAAAATGAAGATTTCCTTTCCATTCAGATTAAGCCCAATTGCTCTTGGGGCTAGCGAAGTATCTTAAAGGGGAGACATTTTCTCAAAGAAGGTATTCGATGGAGAGTGGGAACAGGAGCTGATATTAAGTTTTGGCACGAACGATGGGTTGGGGAGAAGCCGATTGCGAACCTAATCCCTCACCCATCCCCCTTGGCATCAAGAATTTGCGAGTTAGAGATGTTTTGAACTCGGATAACTCCTGGAATGTAACAGCCCCGGAAACGCTCGTACCAGAAGATGTCATCAACCGTGTTAGAGCCATCCCTATACCTGTTGCTGCCGACTACGCAGATAGACTCTACTGGCCGCATTCAGACACGGGCGTGGCCACGGTAAGCTCGACTTATTCTTTCATTGCAGGTTCGGACGAAGGCTCTCTTGAGTGGATCTGGCGCTTAACATGCAGGGGAAAGATTGAAGCTTTTTATCTGGAAAATAGCCAAGAATGGGCTTCTGGTGAACGCTGAACGACAACGGCCGTGGACTGACAACGGAGGATGCGTGTCTGAGATGCGGTTTAGATGAAGAGTCGTTTGATCACATCTTCAGACAGTGCAACCTGACTAAAGAGAACTGGAACTTGACGACGCCCTCTCCAAGCTTTGCCGCTAGCAACCACTTCCACTCTCATGTTGGATGGAACGAGCTTGCACGAGAAAGATGAGAGGGCATGCTGAGGAGAGGTTGAACCTGCTCTTCCCATATATTCTTTGGACACTTAGAAGGCAAGAAATAGCGTGGTCTTCAAAAACCTATGGGCTACATGCGACAGACATAGTGAAAAAGCTAGATATGAAGCGAACGAAGACTTCCTAACTCTCACGAAGAATAACGGCATTGCGATCGCTAGACGGATTTTGGGTTCATTGGATTCCTTCGCCGCTTGGAACCCTAAGAATTAACTCTGATGGGGCTAGAAAGGCCTCGCCAGTATAGGCGGTCTTCTACGAGACCATACGGGTAAGTGGGTGATGGGTTTTGTGACGAAGATTGGTTTTGCTTACGAGTTTCGCAGCTGAACTCTGGGGACTACGAGAAGGCCTCCGCCAAGCAAAACACCATGACTTCGACAGAGTGGAAGCAGAAACGGATTCGTTGGCGGTAGTTCAATCCTTAGCAAGAATACTGAGACCAACGTGGAGGCTGATACTCTCATTAAAGACTGTAAGACTCTTATGCATGATTTTCTTGCCTTTGAGCTCAAACACATTTTAGAGAAGGAACCAGTGCGCAGACTACCTTGCAAATATGGGTCAAGACTCTCCATGGGGCACTAATATCCTACGACATCCTCCCGAAGAGATCATCCTGATGCTTAATCGTGATGCTAATGGCATAGTTGAGAAGATTCTACTAAACTCCCGGGGCCATGGGCCCTTCCCTCTACCAAAAAAAAATGTTAAATCATTGGATTTAATTAGCAAAATTTTAAAATATAGCATAGGAATGAAAATTTCATAAACTAATTATACATTCAACAGTATTAGGCTTTTATATTGCACCCCCAAAAAAAAGTATTAGGCTTTTTATATAATGACGACAATGATAATATTATTTGTACACTCTAATTTTTACATTCTTTTATATTAAGTATTTGAAAGATTTATTTACTTAGATTTACTTTTAAGATTTACTGTTAAGTCACTACTCTTAATTTATGTCCGTGTTTTTAGTACATTATACTACAAATATTATACTATTATTTTTATCAGATAAAATTAACCTTACATCGTTAAATTTATAATATATATATATATATATATATATATATATAATATATATATAATATATATATATATTATAATATATATATAATAATATAACACACACATATAAATAATAATAATAATAATAATAATATAATAATAATAATAATAATAATAATAACAATAATGCACATTGTCAATGACCTTGTGTCTAGTGACATGAAGTGACTCTCTCAAATGGGAGGCCAAGGGTTGGAGTCATAGTGGGGCGATATTAGTTCTTTGTGCTTAAAATTTTATTAGGAATGAGTAGTAAGAAATCTTAATTTTCTCAAAAACTCTCTTTCTGTCTCATGAAACATTGCTTCTTTGTTGGGGATTTCTTCATCTGGTGGCCGCCAGCCTCTGGCCGAAGCTTTGAGCCTTTGACGAACTTCGTCTCTTGGCCGGCGGTCTCCTATTTTCTTTTATTTTTTCACGGGAATCAGTGTCGGCCACTAACCCTTCAAGGAAGTTGTGGTAGTTCCAAAAGAAGTTGTGTTTGTGTGACGAGTTTGTTTTCCTCTAGTTTCTTTTGGCGAGTTTGTTTTCCTCTCGTTGCTTTTGGCGAGTTCTTTTCTTTATAAGTGTGGAACATATAAGTTGGTCATGGAGTATGTGAACTTCATCCTGGGTGACAAAGATGATTTTGTAAAAGACCATTTGCGATTCAAGTTTTTTGTAGCATTACTAGGGGAAGTTGATTTATCTCTGACTGTAAGAAATGGTATATATTCTATCGATCCCATTTGTAATCGCTTCAACTTATGATTAAATAAATGAGCTTCTTTATTTTCAATAAAATAAAATTTAAGTATACTAATAATGATACTCAGGGGCGGACCCACACTACAAGAATTAAAGATCATTTAGTGACAAATTTTTTGTGACACTTTGTAATTTTAGTCACAAATAAGACCCTTTTTGTGACTAAAAAATTGTTCAACACTATTGGCTTATGATAAGTGTGACAACTATTTTTTTTTGTCACATATAGTATGGTAATTGTGACAATTAAGTATTTGTTACAAATAAGTTGTCACTATTACTAGAAATGATAGTGACGTAACTTAAGTTGTCACTATTTGTTGTCACTAAATTTGTATGTGTGTTTTGGCGGCATTATAATTATAGTGGGAACAGAAGTAATTGTGACAAAATTATAGTGTGGCACAAAATTTTTGTACTTTTTGTGACAAATAGTTGTTCGTACTCTGTTTTATATATCTGTGACAACTCTTTTTGCAATAAAAAATACAATTAGAAATGAGATACGATTGTGAGAAATATTTAATTTGTGGCGCTCTATTATTTCCTAACAAAAATTACTAAATTGTAACAATAATTTGTGTTGAACTCAAGTTTTGTCACTAATGTTATAATAACTGTGTCAAGTAATTATTTGTTACAATAATTTGTCACTATAATTAAATAGAATAATATTTGTGTGAAGTTATGTTATAATTAATGTTTGCCACTAAAATTGCATTCAAAGTTGGTGCCAAAGTAATTTGTTGTGAACTAAATATTAAATATTATGATCAATTAAAATGCAACTAGTTAGTGATTCTTAAAATAAATGTAATTGTGAAAATTAAATACATTTTATTTTTGAGAATAAATTTTTTTTTTTGTGACATATAAGTTCATTATCATTTACAAGCTATCTAACAAACAATTCCACAAGTCAAATTTGTTTCATTCATTCTAATACAAATGTTAAAAACTCATACTTATCACTAATTGACCTTTAAGAAAGATATGACAAACATATAACCAAAAGAACTCCGAACGGTTAAGCGTGCTGACTTACAAGATGGGTGACCTACTGGAAGTAAGCATAGTGCAACTGTTTATAATATATTATCAATGTTTGGTTATTATGGTTCATATATGTCCGTTATCTTGTTCTCAATATAGTGGCTTGGATGTTCGAGCAATGTCTTATGTCCTGTGGTCCCCAAGTGGTGGTCGACTCGGGTTGCTCCCTCGTATTCACTATTTATTGAAATAAATAAATACATATTATGTGTATAAGTGTTGTCACTAATGATTCATATATTTTTGTATACATATTTTGGTCTTCATAATATAATCATTATGTACAATCACTATTCACTCAATTATTAACTTTTAGTGTAAATATGTTTAAATTAATGTTTCAAAAAGTGTTAGTGAGTAATTGTGATCAACTTTCAAATAGTCTGTCATTTACTAATAGTGACGGAATTGATATGGCGACTATGGTATGTACTTTATTATTAAAATGTCTACTATATCAAATATATGTTGACAAAAGTTGATAATGTCGGTGACAATTCTGTTGTCACTAATTAAAATTGTGCTGTATGCCATAGAGAAAACTGGAGGGCCCCCCCCCCCCCCCACCCCCCACCCCCGCCCCATATATAACCCTGTATGTATATATGTATATATAGTATAAGATTTAGTATAAGTATAATAAAATAGATAAAAGTTACATTTTAAAAAAAATAGATAAAAGTTAACAAAAGAAATTAGATCAGGTGGTAAGGCGCTCGTACTAACTTTCTAAGGGGGCAGGGTTTGAATCTTTTATCAGTGTGTGTGTTATAAGTATTTTTAATTCGAATTATTTTATCAAATTAATTATGTTTCATATCTTGTTATGAATATTTTTTATAAAGTTTTGATTTGTTTATTTTCGTCCACATCCAATAATATTTATGGTTAACTTTTAAGTTTTTTTATTTTTATTTTTATTTTTTTTATATTATTATCAAACTATCTCTTTTGTTTTAATGCGTTTCACCCTACTGAAAAAATTTTCTGATCCCCACTGATGAACTTAATTATATTTCTTCGATCATGAAATTGCAGTGTACTTCCAACGGCATTCCCACTTGTGTGGAAAGATATTGAGCGATCCTCTAGTTATGAATTTTTGTGATTTTTTTAAGTGCCACTTAAGAGAGAAGAGGGGAAAAAAAAGAGAGAAAAATCAAAAGGAAAAAAAGAAGAAGAATATGACAAACTAAAAAGGAGAACAAAAGCACCGTTTTTTTCTTCGACCTGCGACCGGTCTGGGGACCAAGTTTTTCCATTTATTTAAAAGCTACAACATCAGATTTTACTGTTCTAAAACCAAGTAAAATACACTAATGTGGTTGCCTTTTTACCCAAAATTTAATGACTTTTTTCTTTTTCGAGTTAAATGGCTTATTTGAGATTATTTGAGTTCGATGACTTGATTGCTGTTTTTCAAATAATTAAGTGGTTTATTTGTACTTTATCCCATTATTTATATACTAATGCAAACTCACATATTTTTTTTTTTTTTTTTAATGTGGGTCAAACTACTATTATAAAGCCTTTTTAAATGGGTACACTAGGAGAATTAATTTATCATCTATTGATTATCTATTTCGAAAGTATAATATATCAAATTGAATATCTCACATCAGTGGCTTGTGGTCCATTGGTTTGGATTGCTCCTTTATGTGGGAGGTCTAGGTTTTGAGCCTCAGTATAAGCATAGGTTGTATGGGTTCCCCCTTTCTTTGTAAAAAAAAAAAAAAATTGAATATCTCACTTAAGAGAATATGAATCCATATTAAACTTTTGCAAATTAGAAATAAATCTCACTAAATAAAATTATATTACAAAATGACCACTCCGATTAAATGTCATTTTAAGCCAAAATTTTAACAGTATCAAAAGAGATACTTGGGTATATTTATTATGTTTTAATTAAATTTCTTCCATTGCTTAATCATTTGGTGATCAAAGTGGGAAACCCATAATTTTAACAAGACAAAATCTTACCCAAAAAAATCGATATTTTCAAGGAGTGGGAAACCCATTAATTTAACAAGACAAAATTATACCAAAAGGACAGATATTTTTGAAGAGTGGTTTAATTTCAACATCAAACGTCAACAAAAAGCAGGGACATCAAATTTAATGGTCCTTTACTTGTATTCTTCTTGCAATCAAACCCTCCATCATTATTGGATCAGCTGCTCTTGGGTAAAACTACCTACAAAGTCCCTCAACTATAGCATTTTATTTAATTTAATCCTTATATCTTTATTTTATTTAATTTAATTCCTATACTTTCAAAAGTGGTGCAATTAAGGATAATAATTAATGGTGTTAATATTACCGTTAACTTAGCTTACGTGGCGTTGATAATATTTATATTCCTACTCATATATTACTTTATAAATATTTAAAATTAATTATTTTTACACCAATATATTAAATTAGTATGTCCAAAATAAATGAGTACACCCATGTTCCTAATGATATTTGGACAATTGTCCTTAGTTTGACCACTTTTTAAAGTAGAGAGACTAAATTGAACAAAATAAATATACACGACTAAATTAAACAAAACACTATAATATAGGGACTTCATAGGTACTTTGACCGCTACTTTTGTGACCCATTTCAAATTTGGGGATATATATTTGGATTTGGTGTGTTGCGTGTGTCTCTCTCTCTCTTCTCTCTCTCTCTCTCTCTATATATATATAGTATATATATATATATAATATATTATATATAAAAGGGATCAGGTGTGGGGTGGTGCTTCCCGTGCGGTTGTGCGGGTAGACTCACATTAAGCATTACACTAGCGCACTTTAAGTACACAACAGACGCACATTAAACACAAACAAAATACATTCAGAACACAAACTCAGGTACCTTAAGCACAAAACTCACACATATTAAGCACAAACCCTCGCGCACCTTAAGCACAAAACTCACGCTCCTTAAACACAAAAACACACGCACTTTAAGTTTTGACAACAAGTCACATTAAGTACACACTCACGCACATTAAGTACAAAACTCACGCACCTTAAGCACAAGACTCATGCACCTTAAGTACAAAACTCATGCACATTAAGTACAAAACTCATGCACTTTAAAGTTTCAACAACTCATGCACCTTAGTCACAAGACTCACGCACCTTAAGTACAAAACTCACGTACATTAAGCATTACACACTCACGCACATTAAGCACAAACCTCACACACCTTAAGCACAAGACTCACGCACATTAAGTACAAAACTCACACACATTAATTACACGCACAACCACACGGGAAGGCGCACACACACACACACACACACCACACACACACACACACACACACACACACACACACACACACACACACACACACACACACACACACATATATATATATATATATATATATATGGAAGGGTTCCCGTGCAATTGTGTGAAGGACCACCTTAAACATTAAAATGGTGCACCTTAAGTACACAAATCATGCATCTTAAGTACACAAACAAAATACATTAACAACA
The DNA here is from genome assembly GCA_009835305.1 of Ipomoea purpurea. Lineage (NCBI taxonomy): Eukaryota > Viridiplantae > Streptophyta > Magnoliopsida > Solanales > Convolvulaceae > Ipomoea > Ipomoea purpurea. The sequence continues at coordinate 10,182 of VALG01003631.1, read as the reverse complement.
CAAACCATGCACCTTAAGCACACAACAAAGCACCTTATGAACACAAACCCACACACTAAGGTTTTAAAATTGTTCACCTTAAGTTTGACAAATTGACGCACCCTTAAAGCATACAAATCTCGCATTAAGAAGGAACTAACGCACCTTAAGTTTCAACAACTACCTTACAATTAAGCACAAAACTCACGCACTTTAAGGCACAAAACCCGCATAAACCTTAAGCACAAACCCACGCATAAACCTTAAGCACAGAACTCACGCACCTTAAGCACAAAAATAACGCACCTTAAATTTGACCTAGATGCAAAAGTTACCAAATGGCCATCGTTTTTTTATTTTATTTTATTTTATTTATAATTTTGGTAATCCTGAACGTAGATTTAATCAAAATCAATGGTTCTTCTCCTCACCGCACAACGTATTTGAACCTAATATATATATAATATATATATTATATATATATATATATATAGTATATATATATATATAATAGGTCATATGATAACACTTGCTTAGGTGAGAACATAAAAACATTTCGTATGCATTTCATCTAATATTTTTTAATGGTCTAGATTAGATTGAGTTGTGTGTACACCATTTAATTCGCGTTCACACACACTTAATCTAATCTAGACCATTAAAAAATATTAGATGGATGCACACGAATTGTTTTTATGTTCTCACCTAAGCAAGTGTTTCTCATTGAAATCCTACTCTAATATCATGTATTGTTATGATTAATTGCTTACCAGGCCATGACCACACTGAGCAAACACTATAACTAGTAATAAAGACACAACTTTATGAATTTTCACTTTATATAGCAATCATTATCACATATCACAGCATGATATTGGACTAGGTCCTCTAAAGCCTCCAACCAACAATTTTTGTCTTTGCAACAGATAACCATTTTGTATACTTTAAAATTGAAAATCTTGCATTTAATAGTTCGAAACATCTTCTTGATCACAGTACACAATGACGAGTGCCAATATTATTTCATATTCATCCTCGTCCACAAAACTCATTCAATTACCATACTTAAACTAGTCATTTGACGTTTATACAAATTTTCAACACAAGCCAATACTATTGTGTCCATAGTGTTAGTTTCTTCCACAATTGTTATGCTATGGATCCGTGTGCATGCTGGACACCGATAACAGTGCCACTGTTATTCCTTTTTTTTTTTTTTTTTTTTTTTTTTTTTTTTTAATTTTAAACCGCTTCGTTATAGGAGTATATGTTCATAATTTATACTATTATGTTAATAACGTGTACATTTATAACTGCCATAACTGTACATTCATAACTCTATAACTGTACATTCATAACTCCATAACTGTACATTCATAACTCCATAATTGTAACATTCATCGAATTTTCGAAGCTCTATGTTCACAATTTTAGAGCTCTATGTTCTAATTTTATCACTATATGTTCATAATTGTAAGTTCCATAATGTCAGAGCTATTTGTTCATAATTTGATCAATAACTGTACATTCATAATTCCATAACTGTAGATTCATAATCTCATAACTGTAGATTCATAACTCCCATAACTGTACATTCATAATCTAATACTGTAATTCATAACTCCATAACTGTACTTCATAACTCCATAACTGTACATTCATAATCTTCGAAGCTCTATATTCACAATTTTAAAGCTCCATGGTCATAATTTTATCACTATATGTCATAATTATAAGTTCATAATGTCAGAGCTCTGTGTTCACAATTTCATAATTGCATAACTGTACATTCATAACGGCATAACTGTACATTCATAATCCAAAAAAAAAAAATAAAAAAAATGCCGTTAACGGCAAAACACGCGCTTTTTTTTTAAAACTAAATAACGCAATTTTTTGAAAAACGACATCGTTTGGGCCGTGTCCACAATTCATTGTGGACACGGGTCCAAGGCATAATTTGCCTTTCTTCCATTGGACTACTATTTCTCCCAGTGCGGCACTATTATTATTTGTACCCATAATTGCTCCCATACTATTGACTACTTTAGTTATCTCATTCTCCCACTTACCTTCTTGTTATTGCTTTTCTTCATAATACCACATATATACCACCAATCTATCATGTCATCCAAGCTCCTTTTCCCGGCCTCTAAAACATTAACGTCACGTTTGGTTCACAGAATGAAATTTTGAGGTAATAAGAATGTTATTTTATAAAGAATGTAATAGGCAATGAATAGAATAGGAATTGTATCTATTGTTTGGTTCGCGGAATGAATAAACTTTAAGAATTATATTACAATGTTTGGTTGGTTTAATGAATAGAATGAAATATGTTTCAAAAGACATAAATACCCATATAAAAAATATGTGGTGGTGTTGGTGGTGGCGGCGGCGAGAACGGTGGTGGTGGTGGCGGCGGCGTCGACAACGGTGATGGTAGCAGTGGCGGCGGTGGTTGTAGTAGCGGTGGTGGCAGCGGAGGTGGTGGTGGCCTGGCGACGGTGGTTGTGGTGGCGTTGGTAGGTTGATGGTGGAGATGGCGGCAGTGGTGACCGGTGGTAGGATATTTTTGACATTATAGTAACTAAAGTTATTCCCAAATACTTGGGAATAACTAATACCAGGGCTCCCCTTATATCAGTGTTTGTTGCAGTAGGAACATTAATATTATTTACAATTATGCTTCTTAATATATACGTTGAACTATCTGTCTATTTATGATGATCTACAAATATATAGCACAACCATAAATCCATTAATCATTAGCTATTATACAATTGATTTCAAAATCTGGGCTACATTATTGCCCTGGCTGATGATGACACATTGCTGGTGTTCCCATGTGGAGGCACTTATTTGATTAGCTTGTAAACTTTCTCTCAGCATTTCCCCCTCCCATAAATCAAAAATTTTTGAACTAGAATCCATAATGCAATGTGGACTTTAGTCCATAATATACTTGTTACATTCTTTTTACTTCTTAATGTAATTTAATAATACTTTGTATTCACTGCTGGAAATTATGGAATTTTCAGCCACCTGAACGTGATGTTAAATCAAGTGGAAAGTTTTGTTTCGATCACTTTTGATATTCGGAAAAATCTTTGTTACTATTTTCGACCATTTTTTGTTTTTTACTCGATTTAAGATTACTTTCAGGTGGTTGGAAATTTCATAATTTCCAGCCTTCATTTGATGATAGTTTAACGTTACCAATTATCAGTAGGTTTGTCTAGGAAAAGTAAGAATGAAACCACCAATTAGCAGGTGATGATATGAATTTATTTGTTTAGAGAAATACTCGAAAGTAGCAGCCATGAAAGCTAAGGTACACGTGCATACTAACAATATTAAACCAAGAAAAGAACAAAACACTTGGATCAGATCAGATCAGATGATGCTTTTGTTTATCTATACATACCTGTATTTGTTTAATTTATTTAGAGACGAGATATAGCAAGAACTTGCTCCGGTGGTTGATCGTAATATCTTGGCTTTTCCCGGTTGACTTGGTTTGACCTTTTGCTGCTTGTTGTTGGCTCATTCACATTTTCCGATATCACAAAAGTTTTGGCCTTTTCCCTTAGCAGATGTTTTAGAGGTTTCCCAGTTGAAGTCTTGGGCAAGTCTTTCTCGAATTGGATTTTCTTGGGCACCATAAATCCCGGCAGGGTTTTCCGGCAATGCGCCACGATTTCGGCTTCCTTTAATTTCCCGGCGGACTTCTCCACTACAAATGCGCAGGGCTTTCACCCACCTAGGATGCGGCATGGCCACGACGGCGACTTCTGACACGTTGGGGTGTTTCATGATTGCTTTTTCGACGTCGACGCTGCTGATGTTTTCTCCGCCGGAAATGATGACGTCCTTGGACCGGTCCTTGATTTCTAGGTAGCCGTCGGGTGGATGACGCCGACGTCGCCGGTGACGAACCAGCCGTTGACGAACGACTCGGAATTCGCCTTGGCGTTCTTGTAGTAGCCTTTCATGATACTGCTACCTCGGAGGACGATTTCTCCCATGGTCTTCCGTCTCGCGGCACCTTTTTCATGGTTTTCAGGTCAGACATAACCTCGGCGTCGGCCAACGTTAATATGCTAAGCCCCTGTCGGGCCTTCAAATCCGCCTGCTCCTCCTTGGGCAAAAGGTTCCATTTCCCCTGCACTCGCACACGAGCGCCGGCCCGGTGGCCTCCGTGAGCCCGTAGGCGTGGACGACGTAGAACCCCAGCTTCTCGATTTGCTTGAGGAGCGACGGCGGCGGCGGCGCCCCGCCGGTCAGGATCTGGACCGGGGCGGCCAGATTCCGGCGCTCGTGCGGCTTGGCCTCCAAGAGAATATTGAACACTATAGGAGCGCAACACATGTGGGTGACTTTATGGATCGCTATGGCGTCGTACATTTCCTTAGCGGCGGTGTTACGTATACAAACGTTGGTCCACCGCGCGCCGCCACCCCCCAAGTGAAAGTCCAACCGTTGCAATGGAACATCGGAAGTGACCAGAGATAAACCGGTTCGGTCCCCATTTCCCACCCCAAAATCAAGCTCAGAGTGCTCAAAAACGCCCCCCGGTGGCTATACACCACGCCCTTGGGGTCCGACGTGGTGCCGGAGGTGTAACTCAGAGTAATCGCATCCCACTCGTCGTTAATCTCCTCCGGCGCCGTATTGGGATTCCCTTGGAGTACTAGCTGCTCGTACTCCAGCTCGCCGAGGCGGATTCCGGTGGGGTATCCACGTCGTCGATCACAACCACCAAGGGCATTTGCGTATTCTCCGCCATCAACAACTCCATCGCTTCCCGGCCTTCTCCACATATTCATAGTCCACGAAGAACACCTTCGCCTCCGAGTGCCGGAGAATGGTGGCAATGTTCTTCGCATCCAGTCTAGTGTTGATTGTATTCAGCACCGCCCTGCCATCGGCACCGCGAAATGCATCTCGTACATTGCCGGAACATTCGGCGCCAACACCGAAACCTATAACAAAAACAACAAATTACAACTACGCCAAACGTTATAACTAAAAGCAGTGAATACCTATGAAAAATATTTTATGTACTTCCATTCTCTACATGGAATAATAGTCCATTAGTGTCCGCCATCAGTAAATTTGAGAGACTAAGATGTAGTGGGCAGTATTTGGGGTAAGAGTCCAAAGTTCGAACTTCGACAATGTGAAAATTATATCTAAAGTGGCAGATTCTTGTGGGCATCAGCATTTGGCCCTGTCTTGCTCTGTCGGGTCGTAGTATGAGGGACCTTAGGGTTGATGATTCAACCTTTTGGAGTAAGGGAGAATAAGATTTAGGAATACCATATAGATATAGTAAACTTTTTTTTATATGGTCACACATTTTCGAGACATTGGGTGTTGAACTTATTCTTTTTTAGCTTTTTACCAATCTCTGACCCACAATCTCCAGCCACAGATGTTAGACTTGACATATTGCGGGAGCCAATAATTGAAAACTTAATTAAAATAAATGAGACTTACAACATCGTTCTTGACAACGTTGAGAGCCCGGAGAGAGGAGGCGAGACGGCAGCAGCGGTCGTAGGTCTGGCGCACGTGAAGCTGACGCCGCCGTAGATGACGGATTTGCGGTCGGCATAGCATTTGGAAGCCCTCAGCAAGAAAGTGGTGGGAGTGAGAGGCACATAATTTGCTCCACATTTTGGCAGTCTATCCATCTCCAGAAGGATTGGATATAGGATATATTTCTGGTCGATCGAGGAAATTAAGGTTGAAAACAATTGGATGGGTTTGTTAAGAAAGATGAGTTGTTGTGGATATGCTTCGTGAAAAGCCATGAGAGAGGCTGTATTTATATACATAGTTTGTGAGAAGGAAGGTTGTTGGGTCCCATGGTTGTTTAGGTGGAAATTAATCGGAAACTCTCATATATATCAGTGAATATAATGGTATCAGTATACGCCAATTAATTAAGTTCATAGTTTGAACTATCACTGTTGACTTCCATATTAAAATAATTAAATATATTGAAGTCAGTAAATGGTATTCACATAAAAACTTTTGGCTGCTTGACCCAGCCTGCCACCCTGCCACTTCACACTTAGCAACCACATATAAGTCACATTATGTTTAAACAACTTTTTAATTACCCTTTTCAAAATTCATCCTTCCAAAAAACTAAAAATCTAAATGCATATCTGATTTAGTGTTATGAAGTGACTTTTTTCAAATGGAATTTATGGATACTTATCAAGTCGAAACACATTCAATTTCCCTTTCAGGCAATTGTTACACCATGGACCAGATTCCACCTTACATGGTAGATTCTAGTTCAAAAATTATGTGTATAATTAACATATTATGTGACATTAATTAATAAATTATGTGCCTATAATAAATTAAAGAAATATAATTTATTAGCTACAAGTACAAATTATTATGTATTTGTAATTAATTAACATATTATGTGCAAATAGTTAACCTAATATGTACCACCTTCAATTTATTTATGTGCATATAATATTATAATCTATTAATGATAAACACATAATTTAAATATCATTTTGGACCATAGCTTATAATGCAAGGTGAACCATATATAGTCTATAAGTTGAAGGCTAAGAAGACTAGAAGACTTAGAATTGGAGTTTCTTGTTTGAGTTGTTTTGATTGTTTCTGCCCACCTTTGAGTTTAATTAACTAGTAGTTATATACATGTCTTATTGGGTTTTATTTCTAGAAGCTATTAAATTCTAAATATGCAATACATATCTTAGCGAATTGAATTTTCTTTGTAGATTATAAATGAAGGCCGGCTAATTTCTAAACGCAAATTATGATGTGGAAACGTGTTCAGTATGTGCATGGTGAACATAAGGGTAGATTCATAATTTCTATACTGTAGATTCATAATATTTTTTTTTTTTGAAAACGTAGATTCATAATTTTGTTTTTCATTTGTTGTTACAGATATTATGAATCTACATACAGAAAATATGAATCTACAGTATAGAAAATTATGAATCTACAGTTTAGAAAGTATGGATCTATCCGTTAACAACAAATGAAAAACAAAATTATGAATAAAAAAATTATGAATCTACGTTAAAAAATTAATGAATCTTACATATAGAATTATGGATCACCCATGTGTTCACAATGCGCATGAAGACCACGTTTCCACAGCATAACTATTGATTTATAAATGCCCCATGCATATTTGTGTCAAAATATTAATAATTCATACTACTTAAACAGGGCCGTTCCTTGGACATGATTTCCCAGGGCGCTTGCATAGGAGTCCCTAAATTTGGAGGCCCCAATCCCTAATTAGAGAACATATTTTATACATATACATACAAGCAGGCAGTGCTGCCTTCTGTATAATATGTGTATATATATAATTTTTTTTTTTAAACAATTGCCCCCAAATTTTGGGTAGAATTGTAAAGAAAATAAATTATATATATATATATATATATATATATATTATATATATTATATATATATATATATATATATATAATATTATATATAGTATAGAGAGAGGAGAAGAGAATAGAGAGAGAAGGAGAGGAGAGGCTATGCTTGGTAAAATAGTTTAGCCTTATCTGTCAATTTTAAGTTTATTTGACTATTATTATATGTTTGATTTGGTTAAAAATAGTTAATATAAGTGTTTGGTTAATCAGCTTTTTGTAACTCCAAAAAGCTGCTCAAAGCAATTTTTTCAATTAGTTTTTTGAGAAAATAAATTATACCGCAATAACTAATTTACCAAACATCTTTCTACAATCAACTAATGTTATTTACCAAACATCTTTCTCAATCAAACTAATGTTATCAACTAGGCAATACCCTCTAATTACCCAATCAGATAACAACTATTAGCTACATCCATTTACAAAACAGGCCATAAATTTTTTACAATTAGGCCCAAATTTGGGGACAAAATTTGTAAAAAAAATAAAAATAAAATTTATATAACTTAAATACATAGATTATATGAGGATTGTCAACCCGATTACCATATCAAATGGATGTTCATAGGTTTGAACCTCGGTTGTGGGGGCTTAGATTCTTTGATTTTCTAGAAGTGGTCTTAGTGGAGGTTGCCGGTCGGTAGTGTACTATATACAAGTTCTGAATTTTGAAAACTGAAATTCTTCATTAGGTTAGTTTAATCAGGATCTGGAGAGTGGTCAAGGTGTAAAAAAAAAAAAAAAAAAAAAAAAAAAAAAAAACTCTGTTGAGTGTGGTAAATCGTGGCTAGAGGCAGGATATTTCTCTTCTTTTCCTATCTCCCATCGCTCAGTCTGCTATCCTGTTAGTAGTTGGATGGATAGAGATTTTCATATATTACAGTTTGGCATATAGCAGAGACTCTCACTTTATGAAGATATATCTCATACAACGCGTAATATTATAATCTAAAATGGCAACATTTAATAAAAACACGCAACCAGGGGAAGCCTCATATCTCGTCTGGGATTAATATATATGAATTATACTTGAAAAGGAGTCCAATAAATTATGATGTCGCACAAGACCTCCAATTTTTCATTGGAACGACCCTACCTTCTAAAATTTAATTCTTGGTTATCTTATAAAACAGAGGTAATTAGTAAGGTGTGTTTAGTTCCCTAACATGAGAATCGAATCGGAATTGGGAATCAAATACTTAATGGTAATGGTTATAGGTTTTGTGAAAGTATTTGGCATGTCTTGATTAGTATTGTGAAATTGGAATGATTACCAAATATTGATGTTTGGTTGTGTATCTCCTCTCTTATTTCCTCCTCTACTATTTCTATATATATATATATCGTTATTTATATATTATATAATCTTTTTGAAACACCAATACTAACATATTAATGCTGCGTGTTGAGCTTAGTTTGATCTATTATATAGCATGATTTAGTTGGGTGGATGAAGCGGAAACATCTATAAGATACATTTATCTTTTAATGTTCTATATGCTGGGGTATCAAATGTATATACCGAAAAGTGTGTGTTGGAATTATTTTTAATAAAAGATGAACCATGAACTTTAGCTAACCTGAGATACAACAACATAGCATTTTGAATTATGGGATCTTACTTCCAACATTAGACTTTTTGAAGGGAAGGAGAAGATTATGACACAGAATACTATTTTGGATTACTTTACTTTGATAAATTTATATGATGAAGATACTCAAGACATGTCTTAGTTCTTGAAGGCATGCATGGTCGATACTTGATGATTCGAGAGTTATTGAAATAATATTGTGGTAGTATTATAATCAAAATGAGCTTTCATAATATTTCTATCAGGAATTTTCTAAATGTTTCTTCGACTATGGTCTTTCTCAACATTATCATATGACTTTTAATTGAACCCAATTTTGTTCTCTAACTTATAGATTTTAAGCCAAATTATCATCTGTTAGTTATAAGAGTGACTTGCTTCAATTAAAGGGCAAAATAGGAAATTACGATTTGTATAATGTTTATGTACTACCACGCCTTTTATTTTCTCGCAAATTAAGCAAACGGAATTGTTGAGCTACAGAACATTATATGTTCAAAATTATTTCGCTACCTTTCATTAGTGATGTCATATCCCAGCTTAGGCTTTCAATTGGATTAGGTTTTTCAGGCTTCCGACAATCGTTCGCTAATTGAGAGAAAAACAAAGACGTTCTGGTAGTAAACTCCATTAGTCAATGTAAATTTCCTGCTTTGCCTGTAATTTGAGATCAAGTCACGCATAACTATGAAAGATTGATTTTAGCTTAAAATTATTAGTTGAAGATCATTTTAAAATTAATTTAACAATTATGAGTGACCAATTTGATAAACGAGCATAGTGGATTATTTTTGGAAATTTCCTATTTTGATCTATTTCTATCTTAGAATTTGCATACAATTACTATACATACCATTTTTGCATCGATGGATTAGTTTGTTGTGTTTATTTTATTTGTGTGAAGAAATTAAAATGCAACACTTTGTATTTTTCTTTAAATAAAATAGGAGTGCCTTGTGCTTTTGTCATTTTTGCCACCACAACAACCCTCTCTAGAAGATAGAGCTCTCACCAATGTTTTCCATTCATTAAACAATCAGATCAAGGTGAAAGCTATCTAAGGATTGCAATACAAGCATCTACTTCGTTTTCTATCCAATTAATAGTCTCTGAAGATAAAAAACACAGCTACACGGGACACTGTCGAT
>VALG01003629.1:0-18233 GCA_009835305.1 Ipomoea purpurea | reverse complement strand
CCCAAATAAATGTCGAATGTGAAAGAAATGATATTTTTGTTTATGCCTGATTTAATTTTTCAACAACTATTTACGAATGCTCTTCAATACCACATCTTTATGCCTCATATTCCATGTCATATATAGACCCATAATAGATGACCAACAACTCAACACATAAATTTATTACAATTTTTCCACGATAATAAACACAACTTCTCCTAATTAGAAATTTTTTTAATTTAATTATCAAAACTAAATGGACCAATTAAGTTTTAAAATTTAATGATTAGTTCTGATTATAGGTATGTGGAAAATAGGGCATGTTGTCATGTTACGTTAAATTGACAGGCCGTGCCAAACAAAACCAATGTAATGATCATATTAAGCCACCACCATAAGTGATATTGGAGTACTCGTTAGTCGTTACTATTATTTACGAAAACTTTTCACAAGAGTTATACCATGGATTAGGTCCACCTTGCAAGGTGGATTCAAGTCCAAAACACATAATTTACATACTAGTTGGTTGCTTTCTCTTTCGCTAGAAAAAGTCAATCAAATGACATTATTGGCGATCGTTTCGCTGGTGTTTTTTATTGGAATATGGTCGGAATTTCGCCGATGGTTCGCCGAAACACTAGTGATCTGTAATTATAGGTCACCAATCAATTTTTGAGCCTCAATGCTCTAAAATAATATTAGTTTGTTCAAGGATTTACTAGTACATGGTACAACATATCGTACTAATAAGTACGATATGATTTGTGATTTCTTTGTAGGTATGAATCATCATTATATAAACGTAATGTTTGTGTGCGGTTTACACACACACACACACACACACACACATATATATATATACACACACACACACACACACACACACACACATATATATATATATACACACACACACACACACACACTTAATGAGAGGATAAAATTGTTTGTTTAGTTGTGAGTTAATAATCAAAATGATCACTCGACTATGTTGTAAGTACGAATTTGGTCATTGACTACTATTGTTACTTGATTAATTGGGTAAATATGTATAGTTAAGGACTTAATAAGATAAGAATAATAATCAAGGACCAAATTGGTAATTACAGCATAATCGAAAAAACATTATTGTCCTTTAAGTCTTTGGTTATTTAAAACATTTCTACGAGCTATGGATGACATTGATCATTGTTTTGCCATGCCTACTGCAATTGCTCAAATCTTTCCAAGTTCAAGGCATGTGCTTTGCCTTTAGCATACAGGGAGAATTCAAAAAATATACCAAAGGATTAAGGAGTTATAAAGGTTTTCTAAAGTTATTTAATTTTTTGTTGAACTATACTAACACATAAGTTGAATTTGAATTTTACTTGACCATGTATGTTATATTATTAAATTTCTCCTTTTGTTGTTTGTTCTGTTTATTTATGTCATGTAGTATTCAGAAAATGAAATTTTAGTATTTAAAAAGTACTTTATGTTCAGAAAATGAACTTACTCAGTCACACTTTGCTTCTAAGTTGAACATACATATATTTAGAAATGAAATATCTTATTCAGCTTAGCTTTAAGTTGGAAACATACACGATTCAGAAAGATTTCATCATTTAGAAAATGACTATGTGTTATAAAAATGGAATATTTCAACATAAAGTATTATATTAAGTTAATGTTATATAATTTTCAGGATGTACAGAATATAAAGTTCATAGAATGTTTGGTAAATTTAATTATATTAGGAAAAATGTTAGCGTAGAAATAATTAATATACAGAAGAAAGTGTCCTCCGTCAGTAAAGATTAATTTCTGGTGTATTTGATCTTTTCCAAGATAGAAGACAAACATCTTTAGAAGTTATAATAAGTACAACTATTGTTATAATTTAATACATTCATTGTAATGTGTTAAATGGAGAAGTAAAGAGATTGGAAGATATGGTTTCTCAAGTTGTATATAATCTATAGACATGTGAAGCTATTTCACATTCACACAAATCGGTTCAGTACTTGTCTAGTCTCTCTGGCTACCCAACCTCAACCTTGGAACAATAAAAACAAATTATTTGTTGCAGAAAATCACCTAACGTTCAGAGACATCAATCGAAGTTCAAACAAAGAGTGAAAATTCAAAACACAAATAGAAGATGTAGAATTGAAAATACAATGGCTAAAGAGTGAAGGCACCTGCCGTATAATGTGTCAAATAGTAAGCACAATATTCGAACCAAAAATATCAAGAAAAGCTTTAAGTTAAATTTGAACTCAATGGTAAGAGTAACAATTCGAAAGAAACTGTTCGAGACATTTTTTGACAAACAATTTGAAACCTTAAAAAAGCCAATAATTTAGCAAATTTACTAAAGCAAAAGGATATTTAGTACACATCCATTAGATTTTCTAAAAGCTAACAAAAAGTGCAGTGCAAAAACAAAAAACAAAGTAAAACGTGCCAACGGCTGAAAATCTGACACAAAGTGACCTTCGAGTATCAACTGGTCAATACCCAAAGGATAAAGGACGTTTGAATTTATCTCCCCCAACGGATTCATTTCAAACTGCCCTATAAATACCTTCAATCAAGGCTGAAGAAGGTGTTGGTCTTTCAAAGTGAACAATTTACAAGGGTTCAAAGCTTTCTTAGTGCTTAGAAATTTGTGACCAGTGAGAGAGGAAAAAAGCGCTATAAATTCCTAATCAAGCTCAAGACTTTAGTAATGAGAAGACAAGATTCAAACGCAAAGTCTACGTGTTGGAGGATCAACATCTCTTTGTTGAAAACCTTTGTACGTAACTCTACCCGGTTGAAGTAGAAAGAGCGGAGTAACAAGTTGAGGCTTGAAAAACCTAAAAGCTAGATGACAACTTTGTGTTCAAGGCTCTAGTGTTCTTTATTGTACTAAGAGTATTAGTGCAATATCCTCCAAGGAGTTTTTGGAGAAGAGTGAAGTAAGCTGGTTGATAGTCGAACCACTATAAAAATCTCTCTCTCTCCCCTATCCCCTCTCCCTCTCTCTATGTTTTAGTGTATTTACATTATACTCTAAACAACCAAACCTACCATTTCTAAGACAAAAATTGTGCGTAACACTAAAAAGGATTCACGTTTTCTGCTGCAAACACTTTACTAAAAGTTATTCTAACCTAAGTTTATCTTAAGTCCAGAATATCGAACAGTAAAGATTTTAAAAATTTATACAAGTGTATGCACCCCCTCCTCTAGACTTGTAACACAACCCTTTGGGGCCAACATGTAGAATAAGTACAAAGTTGATGGGCTGAAACAAAAGACCAATAGGGAGCTATGTTAGCGTGTTAAAGCCATTACTGCTACGCCACGTAAAGAATGAACCAATAAGGGCTATGTTAGGGGGTTACATAAGTGGTCTATGTTAGGGGCTAAGGCCGCTACCCACATAAGTATTGATAGGTCAACTATAACCATAGACCACTACTGTTGTGTTGTGATTGCTTGAGAAGAAGCTTATGCTATAAAATTAAAGGAGACAATTATTTATTGGTGAGAGAAGTTGTTAGACTTGTTGTAATTCTTGAAAATATTGAGGTGCCCTATAACTCTCGTCCATCATAAATTGGCCATGTATCTTAAACAACCCAAGAACTCCTGCACACACGTGTTTGCATGGCGCGGGTGCACAAATTCACCGCATGTCCCATCTTACCCGAGCAAACCACGCGACACGACCTCGTATGGGGCGATGCCACATTGCCCAACCCCTCATTGGTAGGGCTTCTCTCGTGGCCCTGCGTAGGGCCGTGTGTGGACCACATGCGCCGGCGCCATGACCCTCAAGTTCTAATTAACCCCATCCTATTCAAATTCCAAAGTATTTGCATTCTTAGCACTAACTCTAGACCCTATCGCATCTTATACCCCATCCTCTAAATATTAATCTTAACTCCCTAAAATCTTCGCATTGTCCCACTTCAAACCCCGTCAATCTAACATTTGCGCCCTAGCCCCCTAATCTCTCCGTGTTGTCTCACTTCATACCTCATTTCTCCAATTTGCGGTCTAACCCTCTGGACTTAAGCTTATGTCCTACTTTGACTCCATCTATGTCCATGTGCTCCAATCATTCTCTGGACCCAATTAAGTAATGGACATCCACTCCCCATATCCAATTAACTTTGGACCCATGCCAAATTCTCCATTACTTATTATTAGTATAACTATTTGTTTGTTGACAATGATATTATAATTATAATTACTTTACAAATAAAAATAATCCATATTTAAAAAAGTGACTAATAAATTAAAAATTAATAAAAATCTAATATTAAATATATAAAATCGAGTGAACAGGAATAGAGTAGACAAAATTATCTCAGACTGCTCAGAGTTGATATGTATTGCTAAATTTGTTCAAGTGCTGACTTGTGATTTAGTGATTATCAAAATTTCTGGAAGCGGCTATAGAGATTGGTTTTTTTAATTGTGCAATGTAATATAATGATTTGAATTTTGAAGTGCAGACTTTGCTAGAATTCTGAAATATTTTCTAGGATAATGATCACCTTTTGTTGACAAGATTTATCATGCATTATAGATTTATTTATGGGTTCCATGTTAACAAAATGTATTCAGCCCACGTTCATCTGAGACAATAGTTATGCTGGGCAACCGAATGTATCATGTGCATGGTGCAAACGGTTCAAAACGATGTTGTTTTGATTAAAAATGTGCATCCCACTTTTTAAAAAAAAAATTAGTTCGATTCTTAGCAATAACATTATTGTGGATATATAGTTAAAAATTGTGGATATATAGTTATGAAATTAGGTTATAGTGTATGAAGTTATGGTATATTATTTCAATCATGTGGATATTATTCAATCATATATTGTGGATATTAGTTCATTCATGTGGATTTTTACCATTCATTCATTCATTGTGGATTTACTTCATTCATTCACTGTGGATATAGGGAAAAAGTTCCAAATATGTCCTTGCGAACTTAGCTTAAAACTCAATTAGCCCCCTTAAACTTTTAAAGTGCAATACACCCATTCAACAATTCATTTAGGTGAATGAAGCCCAAAAACAAGTTAATGACCTCTGATTCAAAGGTCATTAGTGGTTCAGGTCACATTCCGGCATTTTCCGGCAAAAAAAAAGTAACCTGCCAACCGACCCAGATTTGCCAAAAATTTTGCCGGTTCACTTTTTCTCGGAAAATTTCGATCGTCACCTTTTTTTTTTTGCCTGAAAATTCGCCTGAAGGGTGGCTGAACCTTACATGACTTGTGGATAATAGGTCATTATTTGTTTGTGGGGTTTCATTGCACTTAAATGAATTGTTGAGGGGTGTAAATTGCACCTTTAAAAAAGTTTTAGGGCCTAATTGACTTTAAAAGCATTAAAAGTTACGAGGGTCCTTTTGACCTTTTACCGCTGATATATAGTTATGAAATTGTGGTTATATAGTTTGAATTTATGGATATTTAATTCATTCATTGTGAATTTTTACTTTCATTCATTCACTTTGGATATATAGTTATGGAATATTGTGGTATTTATAGTTATGAATTTCTGGATATATAAACATGCTATTGCCGGGAACAAAATTCGGGGGGGAACTGATTTCTCTTTAAGTGGGACGCGCGTTTTTTTTTAACAAAACGGACGCCGTTTGCAACCGTATTGCACCTTCGCACAGGTGCATTCGGATTGCACATTCATAATTTGTGCATCTGAGATGATGATGCAACAGGGTTAGGCTAAAATTCTTTGTTTCGTATTGTACATAATTGTATAATTAGAATATCACATAAACTCCTACATAATATAATATTTAACATTAATACATAATAACATAAACTTATTTAAATAATTACATATGAAACTCTTAACATAATACCCTAACTCTTGACAATGCACAATGCATTTCCCCTGTGTACGATATAATTTCACAACAGACAATATAGGCATAACACAAAATATTGAAGCCAGTTGTCCACCCAATAGAGGTGCGCTACAATCAGGAGCTGAGAATTAGCACTGTGTTCAACAGCAAAAACCCTAAACTACACCCAAATAAAAAAAGAATGTTTGTCTGTAAATGTAAACTACAATTTGTTTGTTCCTTTAGGTTACATCAACGTGGACAAAAAATTGGTATTGGTATACTATTATATACATCATCAGATTACAACCACATAATTAGCACTTAGTTTGATAGTCAAGACAACCGGACTAAATGAGCACTTGCCAAAACTTGGGGGAGATTACAATTCTCTGCTATCTAACTGAAGCTTCTGATACAGTGGTAGTGGTAGGTGGTAATCTCAGCAAATTTATAGGTAGCCTGTTATGTGCCTCAATCAAGCAACTTCTCCTGCAATAAATAAATAAAATTCAGATTCTATTATTGTGAGAAGATCAAGGAAGCTGAGTTGTTATTGAGTGCATTGTACAATACATCCTGCATCCACAAACCAGTGATTTAATATTGTAATATTATATTCTCTTCTTTTGGTTCAAACGGATGTGAAAGTCACTGTATATAGAATATGATATCTCAAACTTTGTTTAGTTTTTTTTTTTTTTTTTGAATGCTGACTCTATTACAATGTAGTATCTGTTCATATACTTTCTCACCTACTGAAACACAAAGAACAATAACGCTTCCACTGAAGCTCGAACTCACAACCTTAAATGAAGTCCAACCCGGGTACATTAGACCACATAGTCTTGTAGAACTTTGTTTTTAGTTCATTTTAGGTAACATCTACAAAAATTACATCCCCTCACATTCTTAGGTATGAAAGATTCTAGGAATGTTATAATCTCATAACATTTTTTGACCAAACACCACAATAGTCACTAGAGATATGTGTATTAAAGTCTTGGGGTAACTTGACGCCATTCATCTTGTGTTCCAATCAAATTAACCTTAAACAGGAAGTTTTAGGTCAAAGAGTACATTATACCTCAGTTTGATGCAGTAGGCTCAGGTGGAAACAATGCATAAGAACTCCTAGGTGTATCACAGCAGGTATAAGTTTGAACAAGATAGGAGTTGTAACCTGTGTAATATTTTGAGATTGCAAAAGTCAGACTAGAAAATGAGAGAGAGTTGGGACGATTCAGTGAATAGAGACTTGAGGCTCTTACGAGACTAAGAGCAGTTTTTCCAAGAAGAAGAAGGTATATCTTGCCCTACACAAATAATACAACCTCATTTAGAAAGAACAAGTATAGCAATACCGATGATTAGCTGAGGAATTAGTCAAGTTATCAAGAAACCCTTTGTTGAATCACCATATAAATGCTTTAAAAGTAAAACAAATTAATTGATGAAAAATATGATTACAGGTTCCATTTGGGCATTGATTCAATATCTACAAAAGTAATCATGAAAGAATAAAAGCTATCAAAGATTGAATTCTACCAGATTTTGTATTTTTGTGATACCTCTATGTGCAGACAATGAACTCAGTTCTACAAGTTTACACCATCATTTCAACCAAGTAAATTATGTCGAATGGGATGGTAGGTAAATTATTGGATAAGTGAGGAGTGCTGGTAGAAAAGAAATTACCCCAACAATGTGCAAGTTTGATGCACGACTTAACAATACAAATGCAAATTCTCCAATTTGTGCCAGCAAAAGTCCAACCTGCACAGGTTATCACAACTCAAATAATAGATCAGGTGTTCAATTTTTTATCTGATAAGAAAATTGAAATGGCCAACTTACAATAAATGATGTTCGGATGTTATATCAAATGCCTTTGTAATTGTAGCAGTAACAGTAGTCTTAACAACAATAACCAGAATAACAGATGCAAGCAATATATCCACATGCGTCCATAGGAAGTGTACATGTATGAGCATTCCAATACTAGAAAGGAACAGAGCAGCAAAGAGGTTACGGATTGGTTCCACCTGCAATATGCAAAATTGTGTATGTAAAGACATCTACAGGTTGTAAACACTCCAGGACAATCAGCTGATGTGCTTCCAATGCATATTTGGACAGCAGAAATGTGTCTCCTGGATTATATTTGTAAGTATCTATGCACTGGCAGATCCATATAAAATTCAAAGTCCTAACAATGATTGAGACAATTGTAAAAAATACCATGTACATATACAATTTTGATCATACAACAGTGTGTATTGTTATTGTAAGTTGCTTATTGTTAATAAAATATTTTAATTTTAAATTGTAAATTTAATACTAAATGTCTAAATGTATCCTCAAATATAATATGGAGTCCCTTTTTTCTAATAAAACGGTTTTAGGTACATATGAAGGGGGAAAGGGGGGAAGGGGTGTATCCACCACCAGATCTATACTTTTCAAACTTAGCAAAAAGCATTTAGTTAAATGTTTGCAAATAGAGAAATTTCCAAAAATATAATATTTTGGAAATTGTTTATTAAATGGTGGTTTTGAAAAATCAGCACAAAAAGCCACCTGCATATTCTCATAATGTGACTTAATTTCACATTCTAAAATCTTAATTTTTCATTTGAATTGCAGGATAAACACTTGAAATTCAAGGCACACACCAAAAAGGAAAATCACTATTTTTAAAGCTTTCTTGTCCCTTTTATTGGACCAAAGCTTCAAAAACCATCATACCAAAAAATTATAAGCATTTCTCAATTAATCGCTCTATTTGGAGTCAAACCTAAATTTAATCAGTGCAAATTGTGTACTCTCTCAATCATCTTACCAAAATGAGAAATTAATGTCACATGTTGATAAAGTATTTACACAATCCAAAATGTGACACCAATAATGCATTTTGAGGGTGTACTTGTCGCACTTTAAGTGCCAATTTTTTTTATAAATTAAAATTCTGATACAGTTTTTAGAATAACAATATTTTGGAAATTTGCTCTTTATGAGAACATAACTCAAATAAAATGTTAGGAAAAATGAACCTGCTCTAATGTATGTTGTGCAAAGTCAGTGTAGATAGCATGACTCCAGCCACAAACGAACCCAACTCAAGACTGAGCCCCAACTGTCACTGCACTGAAAAATCAAAGACTGACATGCTCAATATACGAAGATGGTATACGATTATCATGACACAATAAGAAGAAACCACTGATATTCATGTAGCCTGCAGATTGAGATCAACCCTAATATCCCATCTTAGTGAAGAATAGAGGAGACCAAGTCACACTAACCCAAGCAGATAATAAGCAGAACGCCACTGCAGCTAGTTGATATAATTCATTGGTCTGCAAATAAAAAAAAAACATGATGTAAAAGATCCATAAAATTGTAATGCATGCAGCACTAGCTCATCTACTTACTTCATCCTCAGCATCAAATACTTGATACTTCCTTGGATGATAATTTAGTTATGTACTTCACATCAACTAAAAGCATAAATTGTTCGAGGGGGAGAAGTTTATAGTATTTATTATCCTCAACAATAATATAGAAAGATTTTCCACAATCAAATTAACATAAGAAAATAACATAAAAGAATAAGCATGACTGCATGAGCATATGCACAATTCCTGTTGAACCTAGGATTTACAGTCCTTTAGTAAAGCATCCATAATTCAGCTGCTTTGTAGATTCATAGAGGTCAAGGGACAACCCTAACATGCTGCTTAGGAAATAGAGTTTGCATAAGCAATATTAAACTTGTATAGAGAAATCATAACAATGGTAGGTATAAGTACAAAAATTACTCACCTGAGAAGATATCTGAACCATTAACTTCAGAAAACGAGAACAAAAGACCAAGTTAGAACAGATGCAGCAGTAAGAAAGAGGGATAGGATCAGCAGCCTACAGCAGAAAACAAAAGCAAGTTAGCACAAGCAAGAAGCATTTGCTCATATAAGTGCTTGTACAAATATGGAAAGCAAACAAAAGCTAAGCTTACAGTTTTCCCATCGCAAACAACCCTTGCAGAATTCCACTATTACCTCCAAGAACAGGAAGCAAAGCAAATAATAAACCAACAGCACAGTCCTAGCAGGAAGAGACATAAAAAAAGTAAAAGGCTTTGGGGGAAAATAATGTTATTCAAATATGAAGATAGGCTATCCGGAGGGGAGATCAAATGGGAATAGTAAGTCATGCATAACTCAGAAATATGATTATTGGGTATAGCAACAGAATAGTGTGATTACCTGGAATATAAGTGTACCAATTGTCACTTGACATGTATAGAATTATTACTGTTCCGCTCAACAGAAACTTCACCACCTGTTGATTCAATGATATTCAAAGTGAAGAACTAGGGGTTGACCCACTATAAGACAAGGATTCACTGATAATGATTATTAGCAGAAGAAATATACCACTGCTGTTGAAGACATAGAGAGAAAGCAACCTACAAACACACCCTCTGATAATTTTGCTCCACATAACTACAACAGATTGGAAAACATGGATTTAAGCATACTTGTAGCAAGTTAAGAAAAGATCAAATCTGAAATTCATACCATTGCAGTTATGCCACAGAAGAACATGAAGATAACTATCTGAAGTAGTCCTCCAATCACTGCAACAGGGCCCACAACTTTTAGCTGTGTGGAGAAGAACAAGTTAATTAACTTCTCTAAACAGACGAAATGCTAAAAGAAATGCAACTAGAAAACTGTTAGAGAAGAGAGCAATATCATAAGGAGAGCCAAAGCACCTTTGTCAAAGAGAACTCCAGACCTAAAGCAAATAGAAGGAACACAACGCCAAACTGCGCAAAGGTCTCAACCTGTAAAAATGTGATAAGAGAGAAATGAACCCCTCTCTTGCTACTACCAGTCTCCGGGAAATCATAATGCAAAGGAAAAATGCAGCAAAAATATCCAAGTACAGATGCGCATTGGTATCACAGCATATGGGAAAATATTAGTGTCACAAAATACTTGCTCAAAATTCATTGTGAAAAGGACTGCATAATAATACTTAAATATTTACTTGTGGGAATATAAGTTTCTAGTAAATGATGTCTTCCAAAAAGAATCAAGCATTCTTTTCTTCACTTTCTTTTAGGGATGAGGAGAGGGTGGGGTGGGGAGTATCACAGTTCATTATAGCACCTGGAATACATACCTGTACTATTTCCTTAATGAATTTCATACCCCAGGTCCAATTATAGAACCCGCTAAAAGATAGCCAACAATAACCTACCATAGCAACCATGTGTTATACAGTGAGTTTGGAACAAGCGCACAAAAATATAAGAAAATGGCAAAACCATAAAAAAACACATACTGGTTGTCCCAAACAGGAAAATATAATTCCACCTATGGCAGCAGAGACAATAACAACCACCAAATCAGAAATAAGCCTACAAAATACCCAAGTCAGCATATGAAATAAAGCTCCTCAATTTTAAATTTTCAGCACTAAAGTGTACAAGAGTAAACCATCAAGAGAATCAAGGTGAAAAAGAAAAGGATTAACCTCAGATCAACTTGAAGCACTGGATATTTTGATTTCTTATTTGACATGATAAAACATATTGTCCTACAGTTAAATAAAGATCATCAGGAGTTGCATGCAGGAACTGTTTGCAAAAAGCTCTGGTCAAGTACTAGCTGTCAGTTCACCTTTTTGTCTATCAATGTTGTCATATCTTCAGAATTTTCATTATCCAGGGAAAAAACATCTTGAAATTGAAAAGATTTAGTAGCACTGAAATTGAAAGGCAAAAGAAATGAGTAGATCAATTAGAATCCATGCCAGTAGATGTGAAATTAAAAAAGAAATTACATGTCCATATTTGCTTACTTTGCCTCATGGGTTTCATTTTTCTTGGCTTTCTCATGTGTAATCATTGCAACAGTCTCCAGTACAGCCTATTAAACATTATGTCACCATTTTAGTGCAAAAGTAAATTTCTACAACTCCAATTCAGGAGTAGATATCGCAAACATCAGAGCTCAAATGCTCAATTGATCAACTCTAATCCATCAATGAAGACTAACAACATTTCAAAACGTACTTCTTGATCAGCTACAGAGCTGTTAAAGCTGCTTTTCTCTGAACCTGCTCAGAAGACAGTAGTGTCATTGTGTCAACACTTGACTTGAAATGTTAAAAGACAATTATGAAACACCAAAAAGGTATAGGCCCGGTTTGGTAAATGGTTAAGGTCAAGTGCCACAATTAGGTTAAACAAACCTAAGTGCTAAGGCCAAAACAACTAAATTCAAACATAATACTAACATCAAGGGTTAACTACATCCCAACATGAAACTGCATAACTAGTTCAACATTAGAGGGTATAACTAGTTATAACATTAGTTTATCATAGAAAGGTGTTTGGTAAATTAGCTGATAGCTGCTTGATATAATTTCCTTTCTAAAAAAGCTAATTGAAAAAATTGCTTTGAACAGTTTTTTGAATTTTAGCATTTTGGAATTACAACAAACTAATTAACCAAACACTTATATTGATTTTTTAACCAAATCAAAAAGCTAATAGTGGTCAAATAAGCCAAAATTGGCCAACTATTTTACCAAACAGGTCATACAAAGGGAAAGAGTTCCAATTAGTTGTTAAAGCAATCGGTTCAACCCCAAATACTATCAGACAAACGAGACCCACGATGACACATTTTTACATACAGAAATGATCACATGCATTTTCATCTGTTCTTTTCAAACTTTCTAACAGCAAAGGCCGGAATATAAGCACAGGAATATCCGTCCCCCAGCGATACTATTTTCTCTAATTATAAGTTCTAATTCCAGAAGTATCAAACACCAGCTGACAACTAAAAGAACATCAAAATGGGAAAATGACACATTTCGCAAAATTTTACAAAAAATCAATACCGGTAAAAAAAATAAAAAATAAAAATTAAAATTAAATAAAATTGTAACAGGTAGAATAACAATTTTTAACAAAACTAGGAGGCATAAAAAGGAAAATCCTAACCTTCAGGTTGATCGTTCTCAGAAAACTCTTTTTCGAGGACACGATCAAACATCTTGGCGATACTGCCTTCTCCATTCTCCGGCGCCGTCGTATTAACTAAATTACCGTAAAAGCGCTCCCTAATCTCCTGCTCCGATCTGGCGGCAAATGCCGTGCTCCCGCAGGACGCGATTGCAATCAACACAAGCAAAATCCGAATTGAGGACTGGTTGTTCTCCCCGACGCAAACCCTCGCCATTGCAGAGCGAGAGGAGAAATCGAAGTGAATCAACGACGCCTCGGCTGATTGTATTCACGAGAAACCGTCAAATTCAGATCGGAGAGAGGGAGAGGTGTGTGATGTTCGTTGATCTGGCGGGACCGCGCGTGAAATGGTTTGTTAACAATTTGATCCGCCCCTCTTATAGAAAGGCAGCGAAATTGGATTAGCGACTAATAATTCATCAATTAAATTTAATTAATCCAAGGAGTTTCGAATTTTAGCCAATGAGAATCGGGCACGTTGTTTATTTTGTCATTCTGAGAAAATATGGGAGCGTTTAAACTTTAATCATATTCCATTAATTAGTCTTCAATTGTCAAAGGTGTGCAATAAAGTCACCACTTTTAATCCTTTACGCTTCATATCTGCACGCACCTCTTCTCGCCTCCACAAGTTATCATTCTCCGGGCTCCCCAAGCTTGTAATTGGAGACATTTTTGGTAGAGTTATACTATAGTATATTTCCATCCCCATTTCAATCCTAATATATTCATTGCATGATAATAGTTTATTAGTCCTTCTTGCTCGCGCGGGTTTAACTCAATGGTTCTGATGATATATTATAAGTAGATCCGAATCGACCTGAGATCACGGAGCAAGAGCGGGCCCGGGACGATGCTACGTGCCCGACCCGTCCGCCTCGGCTCAAGAGGTCGGCAGACACCTCGGCGCGAGGTCTCGGCAGGAGGTCAGTAGGAGGTCGGCAGATGACCCCGGCGACCGACCTCGGCCGTGTTGCCCAGTCTCCGGATCGGGCACGGTCAAAGCGTGAACAACCGCTCCCCGATTCAGGAGGACAGTTAGGAGACCCGTGACTTGTATAAAAAGTCCTTCCTTTGTCCAATGAAGACACGCTCACTACTTTCATTACTCTTGTCCTAATCAAGTCTTGTAATAGCTTATTAGCGATATTTAATATAATATACGGTCCCCATGACCTTGAAACGACATTGTTCTGTCCTTTTACTATTTACGTTCTTATCCGCGTTTAATAATTCGGGCCACCCTGGGTTAATTAAATCCATTAGGTTCGGTAGCCAATATTTAGGAGAATATGTTAATTTTATGGATTCTTAATTTTTTAAACAGAACCAAAAAAGAGATAGGGATTTGATAGATTCCTAAAATAACTTTCTGATATTTCTCAATATCCCATATATTCACTAAACACGAGAAATTGATGATTTTCGGAAGAAATGGAAGAATTTCTTAAAAATTTAATTAAAATCATATATTATAACTAATCATGTACGTGTCAGGTAATAATTCAAAATTGACAAAGAACTCTCTTATAGAGTTATAAATCTTATAGTTGTTGCCTTCCTAAGGTTGGAACCCAACACTTAGTAGCATATTTTTACTTTAAAAAGAGAAGTAAAATATGTTACGTTACCAAAAAGTTTACTTTAGTGCAATGCAGAAGGTTATGAATTGCGGCTGTCATTATCCATTGGGAAATTGGATGTGCAGTGGATGTTTACTTGACAACTAATGCAGTGGGAAGAGGAGGAAATGTCAAATGCGTGGGGGGAGTGGGAACAATAAAGATAAACAGGATGTGTTTGGTAAATGATTTTGTCTGTTGTCGATTGAATTATTAGCAAGGTTACAATTGTTAACATTAAACTGCCATCACGGTAATCTTTTTTGGATCCCATCTTCAAGATCTGCCATCATCGCTAAACCGCCCATTGTAAGCGAGATTCTAAGGGTCCGATCAGTGCGGAGCCAGCTGCGGTCGTGGGCGAGAATGGCTGTCCGTAGGAGATGCAAATGGGACGCAGCGCCAAACTGGTTTTTGGGCTCAGCCTCACAGGCGTTGGTGGATTTGGTTGTTTGGGTTAAATGGATTTTTTATTTTTATCTTTTTTGAGCTTGGGTTGCGCTCTGAACCTAAATCACTGGTTCGTTGCTGAACATGGGTAAATCCCTACTAAAAGATTTTTTTTTATTTAGCAAATAAGAATAGTGGACTTCTCTCTTTGTGATACCCTATATACCGTGTTGATGCGCTCGTC
This sequence comes from Ipomoea purpurea, assembly GCA_009835305.1. Classification (NCBI taxonomy): domain Eukaryota; kingdom Viridiplantae; phylum Streptophyta; class Magnoliopsida; order Solanales; family Convolvulaceae; genus Ipomoea; species Ipomoea purpurea. The sequence goes on along the minus strand of VALG01003629.1, from coordinate 3,081 downwards.
GTAGTGGTGTATACGTAGTACTATAGTGTAGAGTGTGTGTATACTATAGTATATCATATATACCTATTAGTATGCCTAACTAGACTGAATATAATACCAACCACCAGCTCTTCCGTGGGATCACGTTGCGTGTATCAGGTTATCCCTCCTATCACCGTAGGCTAGTATAGTATATGAAGGTATGTGTGTTGTATACTATATATACTACTACTCGTCTAATGAGTACTACTAGTATACCACGGCCGCTTATCCTCGACCTATACCGTAAGTATGTGTGTCACGTAGTAGTAGTCCGCCGTACTCCGCTAATCAGTGCGGTGTATCGCAGCTGCAGTACTATAACCCACGTGTAGTATAACGACTATAGCGTCAGTGATCGTGTGTAGTATGTATATCCGTAGCTTACTACCGCTATACGGCCCGTGGTGTCGTATATCATATATCTATATACCCCATGGATAGAGAATAATATGACGCTACTAGTAACCTCCAGTACGTATATAAACAAGAAACAAATAGTATACATAAAACACTAATAACAAATAAGAGAATACAAAATAGTGATATAAACACCAGAATGATATCAAAAATGAAAAATAACAACAATATATAAAATAAAATACACGATGTGTGTAGTATGTACTATCGCCTAATATACCTGACCGGGTGCTGTTTAATATAATAATGCCAGCTGCTCGACTCACTAGGTATAGCCTGATATCAGCCTACTGATACATGCGACATAGTAATACTATCTAGAGCGCCGTAGAATACTACTTAGATATCAACGCGTGTGTCGTGTAAGTATGAATAGTACAATGTACCCCTGCAGTTATGGTGTATACGAGACTGATACCTACTGAAGTCAGCTACCGGCGCGATACTACGGTCGAGCCTACTCCTATAATGTATACAGTATACGTATATACCTACTCGGTGGTGTAATATGCTATTAATGAGTGGGCTAGGTAGACTAGCGTAGTAGGTGGTGTTATATATATCATACGGAGAGGGCACAGAAAAAAAAAAAATAAGACAAAACAAAAATAAAATATCTAACGCCACTATATACTAATACTACATATAAGTGTGTGTAGTATATATGGACACACTACTATGTAGCAGTCTGTATGTGTGTGTGTGTGTGTGTGTCATATATCATGTGTTGTGTGTTGTCCCCGTATAACCAGTTTTTAGCTTGATTGGATTACCACTTTATATACATATCAGGACTCACAGTACCTTAATACACAAATATGACCATTTAGGACTAATATTAAAAATGGACCCTATATTCGCATAAGGTCGCACACAAGTCTGTACTGACTATTGACCATCGCAATAATGGTTGGATCCTATACAGCTGGGCCAGCTCCAAAATCATGAGTTTGGCCCAACTCAATTCAATAACCCGATAGGGAAACCAATGGGCTTTACTATTTTTTATTGGCACTGATCTTTTTGGTTTTAGCCTGGCAATTTTTAGGGCTTATGGCCACAGCCCATTGTCCACGCAGGGGCGCTTAAAATTGAAGCATCCTTCAGCTGTCGGCGAGGGCATCGCTTCATACACGGCGAGAAACGACCATCCCGATTGATATGTAGGAGGCGCCCATCAGCAAGACGAGAGGATCTGGTCGGAGCCGAGAAGGTCATGCGAAGAGGTTCGTTGCAGGGAAGATGTGCTCATTATGTGTCCTGACCTGAGACTGCTCTGCCCGTTAGACTCGCTGCCGCGTCTGCCGCCGGCAAGGTGATGGCCGATGGGTAACGGGCATCAGTTCAGCTCTGGACGGCTCCAGCTATCCGAACTTCAATGGGAGGTGCGTCTGGGGGAGCAAAGGGCTTGGAGCTTTCTCTCCAGATTGACTACTTTTGATATAGTAGAGTCGTGGAAGTCATCCCACAACTATTTCGTCGTGTCGGAACTACTTTTTGAATAGCACGTTGGAGAGTCTATTTAACCCCCCTTATCCTAAAAAAATTATTTCTTTTTCACCTCCAAACGATTATCTTCGTGCCAAAAACAGTATTTGCCAAATGGTATAGAGTCTAGGGCCGAGGCACATGTAATGTTGGCTATAAGCATCCTATAGCTTTAGCAAGATGTTAGGCGAACGCGGCTTAAAAGCAGTGCTTGTAATAGATTATATTCCTGACACGCAAAGTGCGCTCCTATCTAACGTGCCAGTCTTAATTACGAGACTAATGTACTTATAGCATGACTGAGAATTGTGCGCTAAGTAGATATGTCAATGCGTATTATACGAATGGATGTCACTATTTTAAGAGATCACTCGTGTCAATTTGGGCTTCCGCTGGAATGAGTGGATTGCAGACTTACCGGTGTGTGTTCTAGTTTCTACTCGTTTTTGGTATACGATCCCTTGCACTCTGATATTGGTAAATATTTGGGCTCCAACTTTGGGGGAATATGAAGGATAAAGGAGTTCTTGCGCAATTTCAGAGCTAAACTGAAAAAGTTGCGTCTGTGTCTTTGGCTTAGTTCTTGAGGATTTAATTACATGATGTGGAGGCAAAGTCACCATAACAATATTCAGGTTGCTTACTGCTAGAAGATAATTCTGGTGATGTCGTAGTAATATTCATGTTGAATTATATGAGCAGTTGACTCTAGTCGGGAATATGGTTTTGTTTTTTTTCTTTTTTTTGTGCAGTTGACTTGGAGTGTGGAGTGGTGGACTATTTGGCAGCAAGAACGATCTATTGGTCGTACTGTTTACATGACCGCAACCGCACTTGCTGAGGGGCCTGAGGTTAGATGGCCGTCTAGGAAGCTCTCTCTTGGGCTACTGATTGGTGGTTGGCGTAATTTAATTGATCTATTCTGTATGTCAATGGCTTTGTTGTTGTGTCAAGCTCGGCGGCACTCAAATTTATCATGTGTAGGCTGTGTTGCTTAAAGATTGGTCATTAAACCTCAAAACGACATTTTGATGATGCGGCCTTTTTAACTTTATTCCCTAGATTAGGCGAATAAGTTGTCTCGTTGTTTTACAGGCGTGGCTGATCCACTCTGGTCGCTTGTTCCGCTGGTCTTTCTTCTATTCCCCGATTTCA
>VALG01003628.1:0-19396 GCA_009835305.1 Ipomoea purpurea | reverse complement strand
GATTATTAGTTCCAATTTCGGTTGATATATATTGGTATATCTTTTCGTAGATATACATGTATATATAACCATTGGATCTGTTTATTATATATTTCGTCTGTAATATATATATTTTGGATAAATATCCAATAATATTTTATATACTTGTGTGTGTATATATAAATATTATTTTTGGGATATTAAATCGATTGTGGTTCATTATCACCAACAATCTTAAAACCTTACTTCCTTTTGATAATGAACAAGTCGATGTATTCCAAAAGTGTTGGATCCGTGAATGCTTGCTCGTGGTGCACATTCTAATGGTAGGAACGGCAACGATGTTGCACATTCCGTGATGCCAGTTGATGGCAGCAACGTTGGAAATGTAGTTTCCCATGGGAGTTGCCAAAAACACACAATGGTGCTCCGGAGAACTATGGTTCACGACCCGGTAGACCTGTGGCTAGTGGCACACAATTGGTACCTATTGTGTTGTCTAGTGGATTGGCTAAAAGCCACGAAGGATCCTATGATGGTGTAATGACTACATGGTCTGAGGACTATGGTAGTGTTACCAATGACTTCAACCGTAATCGAAGGAAACTCAAGCGGAGGCTTAGCTTCAAGAAGATTATGAGAAGAAGGAGAAATGCCACTACGAAGCGAACCTTCATCCTGGTGAAAAGGTTGAGGACAATTCGCTATGTTTTAAAACATGTGGATGGTTGGACGAGGAGGTCACAACCGAGGTACCCCCCGATGTGCGCTTTGGACCACCCTTTGTGGAGTGGACGGTTGAGAATGGAACAAGGCACACGGGTTTGAAGGATTACTACGAGATAGGAATAAAGGGAATTTGTTTCCAATGTAATTTTCCTATTTATTATTTTGAATAAATACTGTAGTATCCTTGTAATATTTTTATTTGAATAAAAATATAATTGTTCCATTGAGTTGAATCTTGGTAGGATACGAATTATTTGCTAGAATAATGTCAAATGTATGAAATAATTCAATATAGGTGCGTGGTGCCATCACGGAGTCATTATGGTGGAAAATGCTAAAATGCTTAACGGCCGGAACGAAATGTAACAAGCATGTTACATGTTTGAAATTCCGGTAAAAGGACTTCGGTTCTAGTTGGAACGATACAGATTTCAAAATAGAATCCAATTGGTCAAAATTGGGATAACTATATAATCGGTGGAGCGTCGCCAGCTCAAGTGGTGAATATTTTATATAATATTTCTAAGAACGATTATATGAGTTTGATTCAACTAGGTCGGAAATTTCTTGGTTTTGATTTATTCTTGTCTAATTGTGCTTATAATTAACTGGATCAAAATTCCAAATTGCACTAGCTATTGAAAGGTGATTTGATACAAAATTGTGTTTTGGTGAATAGCTGGCTTTTGTTAGCACTAATGGAAAGTGCAATTTTAATTTGGCACTTTGAAGTGCTAATTTCAAAACACTGTTAACAATGCCTTTTTATTAAGCACTAGGGGCGGGGGAGAGTGCCTAACTTAGGCACTTTCGTCCCACTGGTGGCTGCACCTTTAGGTTGGTTGAAACTTTAAGCATTTGGTGCTTTGGTAATAGCAATAAAGCGTGCTAAATTAGATTTCTTACATGCTAATCTACTTTACTTAAACCTTTCGTATGCTGGCTTAATTAAATTTAGCGTTGTAAAAGTGCTATGTGATTAGCCACGAAAGGGCACGGTTGGTTAATTTGTGTAATTAACTAATAATCCTTGTGCTAAGCAGCACTGAAATTAAGCAACCGAATGTTGCTAGGAGTTTAGCAAACGAAACGGCGCGTTAGTTTGTAGCATGATTCGTGCTCATTACTAAGCACTAATTCGTGCTTCATTACTAAGCACTGATTCGTGCTTCATTACTAAGCACTGATTCCGGTGCTTCATTTCGGAAGCACTGATTCGGGTTTGTGGCCTTACGGTAAAAAAACGCGGATGATCTTTAAAGGCTAATATGTTAGCTTCTACGAGATGTGTTGAACGTGTAACATCATGTTATTCTTTAATGAGAATAAAAGGATAACGCAAAGGTTAATTGTGAATTAACGCGGTACGAACAATCGATGTGGTGAAGCAAGAAATACTTTTTGGGATGTTTCTGTGAAAGCATGGTATCGTACTCAGCGGTACGACCACGTATTCACCTCAATCGAATGTTGTTTGCGACATAAATATCAGGACGCTTGATAAGTTCGGTGGGTCTACCTTAAAGTATGGTGGGGTGAGAAATACTTTGGGACAATAAATACCTTTAAATGAGGTTAGCCCGCATTGAAATTCCTTGCGAATTGTGGTACGTAGGAGATTTCCTACTAAGGCCTAATAATGTGGGGTCTGTCTGCCAAATGTGTGTATTGGTTTCTTAGTACACGAGTCCTATAGTTTGGATGTACAATGAGAACACATAAAATTGAATCAAGACATTCATCGTTCTTGAAAGATGTATTTTTGTGAAGTTGCAGATCAAATCGACCTAGCACGTTGAAATGAACTTTCGATGTAGCTATGGTTGAAGGGTATGAAAGAGAACCCTAGCTCAAAGTTAGACGTAGCAAGAGAACTAGGATTGAATAATCCTTTGGTCCAGATTTTCTGACGTACATGCTAGAATGTGACGCGCATATTCTATCTTGTTTACTAGAAAATAAATTGGGATTTTCTGACAAGGTTGTTAGAAAACAAGCCTCGAACGTATGTAGAAGTTGTGACTTCTGCAGATGGACCAACCCGAGAGAGGCTATCAAGAGCGAAGTAGAATCATACTTGGAACTGGTTGTTCTTCCTCCAGGTTGTAAAACCTCGGGATCCTAAGTAGATCAGTAGTCGGAAGATAAAACCGGTTGGTTATATCCAAGTAAAAATGGTCGAGCTTGGTAATTTTAGATTACCTGCAACGCGAGTGCCACAGTTACTTCAATATATATTCTCTTGTGATGAGAATGAAATCCATTAGGATGATACTTCCCAAGAGCTGTTTAGCGAGACTTGGAAGTTATCGAAATGGATGTATCACTTTCTTAATAGACATGGAACAACCCGAGGGTTTTGTGGTTCTGCGCTATGGAAAGAAAGTGTGTAATTGGTGAGATCTTTGTATGGTTTGAAACAATTGCCTTAGTATTTGGCATGTAGGTTTTTATCATACAATGATGTGTCACGATTTAGTATAAACAAATGTGATAAATGTCTACGTAATGCGTACGATAGACGAGGTTATCATTGTTTGTCTATACACGATAAACTCAACGTGGGCAGTAACGATCAAATGATCAATTCTAAACCTTGAACATGTTAAATTTGATATTTGACATGAAGGATATGGGGTTGACAGATTTTAATCCTCGGGATTAAAAATTGAGAGAAGACCCGTATGGGTCTCTGTGGTAAGCCAATCTCATTGTGGGTTGATTGAATCCTTGTAAAGGATGATAATCAAGTAAGCTTTGGACACCGTTAGATACAACGGGCCAACTCACCCAAGTGCCCCACACAAAGGTAACGTACCAGTCTACACATGTTTAGTGGATTGTTGAAAGCATGGAGAGCCATGCTTCAGAAGTCCAAAAGAAATCCCTTATCTTTGCGGAGCCAACTCTGATGCAGTCCACTTCAGTGACGCTCTGTTCAGTCTTGTTCCCACAACTGTGTGATCGTAAGTGTCCTTATCGTTTAGCAACATAACCTTCTCCTATGTTCTCATCATAATCACCATACACATGTTGTGGGTTGAGAAGGAGCAATATAATCAAAGATCGGATCTCATAAAAATTCGTATGGATTGTTTCTTCTCCTCTTTAAAAGTGTAACCCTAATTCTCCGTCGAATAAGAGTACTTATAGTTCCATCATCAGAACACTCTTCATAGATATCTTTGATTGTAGATGGGTAGGACAATAATTTGAAGAATAAAATCTTAAAGATTCGGTCCATACCTTTTCAAGACTATACGCTGATCTTCTTTCCAAACTTGTCTTCTTTAAACCGCGTACAGCTTTTTAAGGGAACAGCTTCTAAAAAGATCTTCCAGTGTCATCCCTCCTGTGTTGTATCTGATTGATTCAGTCCTTTGTAGAACAAAAATCTGACACTAAAGCCTAATCCTATCTTTAGTATGCATAATAATATTGCCAAATTATAAGTTTGGGGTTTTTTTCGAGCAAATAAAACACCTAACATTATATATTGGTATATCTTTGTAGATATACATGTATAATATAACCTTTGGATCGTTTTATATATCTCGGTGTATATTAAAATTTTTTGGATTAAATATCCAAATAATATTTTAATATACTTTGTGTGTTATATATAAATATTATTTTATGGGAATATTAAATCGATTGTTGGTTCATTATCACCAACATAGACTTCATCCTTCATTCCTCACATCAACTCAACACCCATAGCCCGATCACCTCTCAAAATAAACTACACCGTCGACACACCCACCATCCACAAATTCGTAGATGCCGCCGAACGTTCCGTTGTTCGCTGCACGCTAGTCCAACACTACCTCCAACTGCTACTGCTAGTTAGCCCGAAGAGGGGGATGGAAGGTAGAAGGTGGGAGCTGCTACTGCCCGGAGCTCCTCAAGACTGTCGCCGCGTGAGAAACAGAGAGAAGGAGACCGTTTGCTCGCCCATTGACCAGCTTCTACTTTCGCCGGAAAAGGACATCGCCAAGAGTTGCTTTTGAAATGAGAGGATAAGGCGAGGGAGGGAGAAGATAAAGGTCCACCGCCGTGCCTTGCTGCTGTCACTAGCCAACACTTCGCCGATCTACAGTCTGTGTCGTCAACGAGTGAGGAGCGAGGGTGAGAGGTCGCTAGAAAGGAGCTAGCTGAAACCAGAAGTCACCGCAGATCCACACGCGTCGGTGCTCTACTCGTCCACTAATGTAGGGTTATAGTTGTTGCTTGAAAGACATATGATTTCTCAACTAATTGCTCAAATTTTCGTCTGGAGTTGTGCAATTAGGGTTTCGTATTTGGGAATTCAATAATTATAAGGTTTTGTTTGTCTGAAATAAGGCAAAGCGTGGAATTAACTTAGACGGTCGAGAAAGGAAACAATGTGTAATTACAAAAATGTCCTCAAATTTATTGCCTTAAACAAGCTAGTTTGGCTTTAGAACCAAATCAAGTAAAAATCCCATAGTCAGTGACCAAATTGAGATATTTTGATAGTCGAAGACCAAATTAAGAAATTTTGATAGTCGAAGACCAAATTGGTGAAATCTTCATAGTCGAGGGACCAAATTCGTAATTAACTCCAATTTAAAGTAATAATTGATCTCATCAATTAAAACATACATCCACAATAATATGCATCAAATGCATAACGATTATGGAATTTAAACGTGACATTGTTATACAACATCTAACTGATTCTCACAATATAGAAAATCTCAGGTCAAACTAAGGTTAAAGCTATATATCCGATCCCAATAATATTATAAGCTTCCTTAGTCTTCTATAATGGCCTCCACAAGCTGGTTTCCAAAGTTGATCACATCAATCAATAAAACTAGTCTAGAATTATAATTTTTGTAAAAGAAACCCTTACCTTCGAGGGGAGTGAGTTAAGAAGAGAATTTACATTCAGAATAAGAAAGAGACACAACACACATACATATTTTAGAATTTACAACAATTGTAAATAAACATAAATATAACCACGCCCCTGCTCAACAAACACATTTCTCAAACAAAATAAACAATAATATCCCAAAATTAAAATTATGCATTGCAATTTTATAATCACACCATAAATCATTTTGGACTTGTGCGATCCAAAAAAAATAATAAAAAAAAAATTGAAATATTAAAATCATTGAAATTAAAATTATGCATGGCAGTTTTATAATCACACCATAAAACAAAAGTAAAAACTTTAATTTTAATGATATAATATGATTATTTAATTTGCACACATCATAATAATAATAATAATAATAATAATAATAATAATATATAATAATGCAAAGCACCTTGTGCTCATATGATATCTATGTGACTCTCCTTGAGAGAAGGTCACAGGATCGAATCTCTGTGGTAGGACATTGACGATTATATTAGTTGGAGAAAGTATTGAACAGATACTACCTTGTACTAGAGTGAATAGTATTCAAAATAATAATAATAATAATAATTATTGTACACGGATTGAAAACTAAACAAAAATATGAGTATCCGATCCGCAAATCCATACAAATGGATTTTTTTCTTTCTCCAATTTATTCGTGGGCTGCTAATTTATCATCATTCTATATTTTTCTACACGTGGGAATATATTTTTCTTTCATGATGTAGAGTGTTCTACCAATAACGCATTGTAAATTGAGATGTTTCAATAATAATGGTAGACAAGAATATAAAAGAGAGAGATTTTATTAATTAATATTTAGACTGTCAACTATAATAATACATGAAAACCAAGAAAAACTCTGAAAGTTTTTTTTTTTTGAAAGGACTCTAAAAGTTAAAAGATAGAAATTTAAAGATCTCAAATTTAATCTATATTTATTTAGACTCCAAGTTATTATATTGTATTCTTTAATAAAACACAACAATTCTAAGCTTTATTTTAGGAGTGAGTTTAATTTTCAAAATGCGTCCTCTGATTTATTCTTTTTCTCAAATTAGTCTCTTGACTTTTAATTTTTTCAAAGGTGGTCTTCTGACTTTTGATTTTTAAGTCAAAATGGTCATCTGTTAGCTTTTGGCGGTTAAGTTGGTGCATGTTAAAATGAAGGGTAAAGTTGGAAATTTATGTTTTTGCATTCTAATTTAAAGCAATCTGTGATTCCTTTCAGCAGTCTTGCACACATATTTCTTCAAATTAGATTTTTGCTCTCCTAAATCTGCAATAAAAAATGTGGGATAATCAACTAGAAGGCCAGAAATCTTTGCATTGGGAAGTTTGTTGATGAAGTTGAAGATGAACTTTTTTGGCCTTACTAGTTGATTATCCCACATTTTGATCGCCGGTTTAGGAGAGCAAAAACGTAATTTGAAGAAATATGTGTGCAGACTGCTGAAAGGAATCACAGATTGTTTTAAATTAGAGTGCAAAACTTAAATTTTCAATTTTACCCTTCATTTCAACACCAACTTAACACCAAAGCTAACGATAGAGGACCATTTTGCTTAAAATTTAAAAATCGGAGGACTATTTTGGAAAAATTAAGTCAAGGGATCAATTTTGAGAAAAGGCCATAGTCGGAGGACCATTTTAGAAATTAACTCTTTTAGGAGTTCTACTACATAAACTTTTAAGTTCCAAATCATATTATCTAAATTGTACTCCCTGCGGCGAGTACTGATAGATTACTTTTTCATGTGAATCACAATATAATTATCTACATCAAAATTTATATGTGAAAGTAAAAGTTAAGAGTAAAAATGAGAATACATGTAGTATCTGATTTCTAAAAGGCAATGCGTAAGAGCTTACATGTGCAAAAACCGACAATATGTGACGTTGTGTCCATGTCGAGTTGTTTTCAAAGGTTAATTTGACTCCTGTACGTTACTACGTATACAGACAATTATTGGAATGCAGTGCAATATAATGGCTGATGGCTCTGATCTGGATATGATGTTGCAGCATGCAGCATCACTATAAGCTATATATATATATATATATATATTTATATATATGGTGCATGCATCTAGTACATATGTTGGAGATTTATATTTATTTTTTAAAAAACAAATATTTTAAGAGAAATAGCTCTTTTAGTTCATTAATTAATATAATTATACTTATATTGTATATAGACTCGGTCCATAAATTATTATCATATACTTATTTTTCTATTTAATTATGTGTAAATTGGGTGTTACGTTTTAATCTATTACTAACAAATTTTATTAAAATTAGCATTGCATTTTAAATTTTTAAATTATTGAATTATATTTAGTATTTCATAGAGTTCTCTCAACTCCCTCAATTAAATCTTTATATATACCGATTATCTTCATTCGTAAGGAAGAATTGTTAATTTATAAATTTATAAACATTATACTTATCTTTAAAATAATGGCAATGGTAAATAATGTTATTTTACTAGTTAGAAAATGAATTCATCTTTGATATTTATATGTTTGGTTTTATTTTCTATAGTAGTGTAATATATGATTAGTATGTCTTATTTGTAATGTTTTTGTTTCTTATATAAATTTTTGAGAGCATTTAAGCAAAATAGATGCTAATAAACAAACATTGATTTATGAATAATTATAATATGTATTTCATTCAGTTTTTTCATTATATTATATATATATATATATATATAATATATAATATATATATTATATATTATTTTTTTACGTAAGAAAATTATTTCATAACAATTTTTTTTTTTATATTGACAATGATCTAATTAATATGCGTGTTGAAATACGCCGTAAATCTTGAATGCAAATTACTTCTTAAAATTCTACTTGGTTTTAGGTTAGTTATGAATTGTTATGCCAATTAATTAAGTCATTCACGAAAATAATCAAAAAAAAAATAAAGACAAGAAATAAAATTAAGTACACAGGAAATTGATCACGCAGTTTAGAGTGATATTTTTTATGTCTGCGGGGCAACTCACGCCTGCCCAATAAACTAAATGTTTATCAAGATTTTACAGTGGGATTTGTACATACGGCAATCAGCCACTACAAATAATTACAACATTCACAACACCACACTTAGGATTAGAACGTGCATGCCATTTCTCATTTCGTTGATGAGACTGCTGTCCCACTGATCCAGCTAGATACCACTTTAGCAATAAAATAATACGTAATAAGAAGTAATTTGAGAATTTCTTTTCCCTTCAAAAGTTTCGTTGATTGCGTGAATTCCAATAGGTAGCTAGATAACCTTTCCTTTTTATAATCAAATTCCACTTAACCAATTCTTTCCATATATAAACACATCATAATTATTGATAGCCACAATAATTAATTAATTGGTCTTGCTTTCCAGAATTCAGACTGACCATATACCATAGAATATAAATTTAGGCTGACAACTTATGAGAGCCATTTGATAGGAGGCGGTCCTATAATATAAAATAATTCATAAAATAATTCGCTCTAGCCCTTTAACAATTAAATTAGCCAATCTTATTAAATGGTTCTAATGTGTATCATTTGTAAACTAACAATCTTCCCTTTTAGTAATTTATTTAACAAAACTAAGGCATATATACTTTGAGCAAAAAATAAAGTAATTTCAAAATTATTTAAAAAAAGCTCTTAGTATATTTACTTGACATAAATCCTATAGGTTAGAATTATGAAACAAATGACCTATGGACGTAGCTTCATCCTCAGATTATAATCCACGCAGTGACAAAGATGCATTCATAGTCCATCCAAAGATCTCATTACACCATAAATTCAATAATAAATTAGAAACCCAGATCCAATAATAATAAGAAAACCCAGATAATTTGAACCAGCAATTAGATAGATAGAAAACTAAATAAAAACTAATCATCCAACCAACGATAATGTTCAAAATAGAAACTGTCAATAAAATCAGGAGAAATTGCCCAGATTTCCAATCAACATACCAACACAAGCATACTACAACCAAAGATCATAATTCTCCTTATTTGATTGTAGCAAAAATGAGTGATGGTGAGTGTACGGGTGTGTTATGTCATCCTCAGGGGATTGGGGGATATGACACGCAATATGCAATCGCAATAAACTAGGCACTAACATAAGGGAAATCAACAAGAAGCTAAGCAAACTAGAAGTTTAAGGAAATGGTAAGACTAACACATACACACAAAGATAAACACAAAATAAAGAAATAGGGACTCAAGCTAGGGAGCATTATCATCTAGATCTTCAACAACCTATAGGATTAGGGAGAACAAATAACCAAAGAATCAAGATGGAATGCACGTAGGTATCCTAATCTACGAACTAACTCTCGTGATCAATAAACAAGAATATCGAACAAGAAATTGCCCCACTCTCATGGTGTAATCAATTCCAAGTCCATCAAGCAAACAAAGCATCTAAAGCCCCCAATTCCCCACATTTTCATAGGAAAAATCGGGGTTTATGCAAAGGGTTGCTAAAAGCCTTAACCCAATTCGCATTGTAGCCAAGAATTCTCCAAAAGCATGATAATGAATGTGCACATCAAATATTAACAACATATAAACACAAGTCATTCATAAACTCAAGACCCTAGGTTAGTGTTCTTCCCCCTTTTTGAAATAATCACAAAATCGAGCATCAAAAGTTAATACAACCCTAACTCAAGTCCATAAACTAACTACACATGATTAAATAGCATAAAGAACACAAAAACATAAATATAAAGTATAAACATTGCAAAAGAGGCTTTAAAAGAAGAGTAAGAAACTTCTCAATTGAAGATGAAGAATTTGTGGTTCAATCCCACTCCAATCCATGATTACAAGCTTCATAGATGAGTTAGAGATGAAATACTAGACTAATCTAAGCTATGGAAGTGAAAGAAGGTGAAAAGGAATCTAATTTCTAGAGAGAAGGTAGAGAGAATTCTAACTAAAAAAAACCATAAGTGGGAAAGTTGCAAAATGATATGAAGTCTCCTTTAAATCTAGAAATTTTCGCTCTTTAAAACTGTCTTCAACGCGCGCCTTACAGAGTGACGCGGTGGTAAATGGAAATAACATTATTTTTCCATTTACTCCGTCGTTACTGCGTGACACCTCCTGTAAATGGGTTTCCTGATGCTTTCTTCGCTGATTTTGACTGCTTAGATGTCCGAATTGGCCTTCGTGGTCTTCATGAAAGTTGTAGATATTTTCGACGTCAATCCATGGCCACCTGAATCACCTCGATCGGGACACTTCTAGCTCTAGATATGATTATTTCTTTCAAATGTCACTGAAACGCCTAAAATTGTTCAATATTTTTGCCTATTTTCACAAATGTAACCAAAAACTAGTCCTTGTACCTAACTTTAATCAAATTAGCTATTCTAAGCAACTTAATAGGCCTAAAGGACTCTAATTAAGAAAAATAAACTCTTATTAACCCATAAAAGTGACACAATTTAACCTTTCATTATTCAACATAGTCCCCCTTATTATACATACTCTCTTTTTGCATAATTGACAAAGGTAAACATCTTATATTGTGGACTGAGTCTTAACAGAGTTTGCACGGGTTGACAACTTCACAAGATGAATATAGAGAACCTAGAACTAGCACATGCCAACTTGCCACATTCAATAACAAGAAGCATTACACACATTCAATAATTTTACAATTGGCGGGACAAACAAAAAACAGACAAATAGAAATAAAATGTAAAGTACACTTAGTAAGAATATTTGAAGCACAGATTCATATAACGCAAATTCAAGCACAGATTCATACCAGATAGCACATGAAAACACACAAACAAAACAAGCACGGTCATGACCGGACCAAAAAAAAAAACACAGAATAATTCGCAATTTAGAGTAGTAGGCAATGAAAAATGACAAATTGCGAGAAATTAAAAAAAATGTATTGAAAAAATACCATTGTTAGAATATCATGCACACAACTAGATTCCATGGACAATAGATTGAAACAATTGTTAGTTGGCAGCAGTAGATATAGGCATAAATAATGCACAATTTCAAAAACAGACACAATAGGGGATGTGGAAAAACAGAATCGTGGGCAAATAAATTATAGAGAAACACATTCCAAATAAAAATGTAGGAGACATATTTCAATGTGGAGAGCATGTAGGAACAAACCATTTCTTCAAAAGATAAACTCCACGATCTTGAAACAGATAACCTATATCACTGATGCAGAATTTACACTGGCAAAGATGAAGAATTGTCAAGATTTGATGAATGTAATGATATTGAAGTAGAGGGCACCATATTAGGTAAAGGGAACACATAAAAACTTAGCTTTAGACAAGAATATTTGCAGGTATTTTACACGACACATTAGACAATGAAACCCTAAATTCATTCATGAAATTAAGGAATTAAAGAATTGTAACACCCCATTTTCAAGACATTTAAATTAAAACTTATATAGTAAAGACAACATCTCATTAAATCCAAAATGTAACATAAGTGTACGGGGTGCTATGCCACACCTGGGCTAGAGACCCAGGTGCACAGGCTGTCTAACTACTATCCTTCGAAATATAAATGCATAACATGGCACGCAGGCCAAAAGGGAAACTACTCTCATATACGCTCCAGCTTAGCACGCTCCAGTGCTCCTAATCCTCTGTGCCTGGGGAAGCCAAATACTTATCTGTTCAGCGCAGAGAGCTTGGTAACCACTCAACGCGGTTAAAAATACAATAATATAGAGATATATATAAGATATTACGAAAACCATTTTGAGCATGAAGATATATCTAGAACTCTAGTTTTAAAGCAGCGAATGACTCAACAGTTAAGGCTTAGACACAATCAGCGGACTTATGCAAGCATATGATTTCAACATAGTAAAGGTTTATGACAACCGCATAAAAGTAATTCATAACCCGCCACAAGCAATCCCCGAATATAGATCCCACAGTCGCCTTCCCCACCAGACATTCATAACACAACCTCATCGGGATTTCATCACACATAAACGCCTTTTGTTGGGCGCACACAGGAACCAATCGCAATGCCATCACCATGGAGGGTCAGCGCATTAGCTGACAGCGGCCCCGCAGCACCAATGCCCCGTATCGCAACACGGGGGACGGTCGATCGCAACACACGCACTGACGCCAGCATCATAATGTTTGATCGCAACCAAACAGTGGACCGCAGCCCAAAGAGAAGTATCAACTGACCGCCATGCCAGGAAAAAGGACGAACCGCAGCTCGTATAGAAACGTTTGATCGCAACTAAACGGTGACCGCAGCCCAAGAGAATGTCATCTGACCGCAGCCAGGACATACCAATCTGACGCAGCCAGCTTCCTGAACGCAGCTCAGGATAACCAATCCGATCGCAACCGAATTGGGTAACACGCACACATACACATAGCAAGCACATGCCACCCACATTACACATTTGGAAATGGGAATAAAACGTATAAACAAACCTGTGCGTGATCCATCACAATACTAAGAATAGTCCTATGGGCTCATATTCCTTCCACCTAGGTCAACGAGATTACCAATTCAACTAACATTCCAATATTAATGGACTCATAACCTACGAACGGTACCCGAAATATCAACTAGACATCAGCACGATAAACGGGTCCGTTGGCGACACCACGGGATCGGGGAAACATCAAACGGGGAAGCCAGGAACCCAAGGTAGGGTGTAAACCAGCGGGTAGCCGGTGGGGTGAGGGGTTACCGCGGGCCCGGCCCGGCCGGGCCCACTGCCGGTGCCCGGCCCAGGCCCGGCTTCCGCCACCCCCACCTACCCCACTGGACTCTTAACAAATTACCCCCGGGACGTTGGGGGACCGGGAAACCATGGGACAGTTTACAACGCGAAAACGACAAACAATTTAACGATAGACGTAGATGGATCGGAGAAAGACGCCTCATAACCTATCATGCTTTTCTAAACATAATCAACACCCAAACATGCGATTTCCCACCCAATAATCCAAGACTCAAAGCATACGGTACAACCTAGGGGTTCTAATCACTTTTATATCAACAAGAATACGATTCGTCTTCTAATTGCAAGATTCGGTAAGAACAACACATAATATCAAGGGATCCCAATTAATCATCAAGAACACATAATTACAAGAACAACACATAATCATCAAGAATCCCATCAAGAACACATAATTCAAGAAAACACATAATCATCAAGAATCCCCAATATCATCGAACATCATAATATCAAGAAACTCCCAATATCAAGATTATAAAGATTCCTCATGGAATCATTATATCAACATCAATAATAATCAAATAATTCGCCATTCACAATAATATGGGGAAACCCTAAGGGGAAATCATAGCTATGAAAATAGGTTTTGTTGAGACATGGGTTACCTCTTAGCCTTAATTAATTCCTTGGCTATGAAGGATCTTTCTTTAAGCTTTTCTTGATTTCTTGATTTCTCCTAGGGGAAATTCTTTGGAGCTTTTTGGGTGGTTGAGAGATTATTGTGGTGCCTCCTAAGTTCCCTATTTATAGATCTAGGGGGTCTTATTTAGAGTCTAATTCCTATTGGGATTAGGGGTTGGGTTTGATATGAGGGCCCACGGACCATGGTGGGCCTTTTTCCCTAATTAATCATTTATAGTTTATTTTTCTTTGGCTAATGATTAGTTAATTAATTAGCTCTTAGGTCGTAAACACGGGGTTACACTCTCCCCCCCCCCCCCTTTACAAGGGCTTCGTCCCGGAACCTGTGTGATAGTCCATCCTTTCACCCCTAGACATCTCGTAGCTTGCCTCTACTAGGAATGTTGGCCCTACGTTCGCCTTGGTTTGGGGTAGGCTGTACTTTTGTTGGCTTGTGATATGAGGAGTTCTGGGTGACTTCGTGTTTTCCGCGCTGCGAACCTGGGACGCCCCACGAGTGCCCAAGCGGCCTTCGATTGCTGCCACACTCTGATCGACGGTGCGCGCGTGGTGCGAATCAAAGATGAGAACCCTTCTTCCATGATTGTTTTGTCGGTTGAGCTCGTGCGAGGATAGCGCTCATTGACTGAACCCTCGTTTTGTCCCCTCGGTCCCTTCTCTTGATCGTGGTTGCACTGACGGTTAGGCCCGTATCCTTCCTCTTGTCCGCGGTCATTTCCCTCCGCGCCCCCACAATCCTGCATGGCTCGCTGAAGTTCTTGTTGGAGATGTCCCAACCGGTAACCAATTCCCTTCGTTTCTTCCTCGGGTTTTTTGCAAATTTCCTCGGAGGTGGAGGTAATGCCCCCTTCGGGTGTAGTAGATGTCGTTGCGGCGAAGGTTTTGGGCATTGAAAACCATACCATTGGCGGGTTTGATCTCGGTTGTGGCTTAGGTCCACCCCCTTTTCTCCATGATCCAACTTAAGGATCATCCCGTAGGATAGGCTTGAGCGGTTGTTCGTCTTACAGAATTCCATGTGTTTTAGCATGGAGGGCCGGTTAGTGAACTTATTTTGTTTTTAGGAGATAGCAAACACCCAAGCTCCACCACATCCTTGCTTTTGTTATTGGTGGGCAAGAGGCTATCGGTTACAATCATAACCAATATCTTTTGCTCCGCCCGATAAACCACTTTCGGTTTGCCGAGTGGCCGAGTGAATCCGTCCTCTTTTCCGAGTAAGTAACCGAGTAGTTCCTTGTACCCCGTGTTTGGGGTGTCAAATTCCACCCTTTTCCGATCATAGCTAGACACACCCGTGGTGGTCAGTTTCAAGAGTTTGGAAAACGGCCTTCGGAAAACACAATTTCCTTGCCACGGACCTGGTGGCGATTCCACCTTGTCACCCTCGTTTGTGCACAGGTGTTGATAGAACTCTATTTCACCAACTCGAGGTATGTATCCCCTTTGATGGTGAGGTACGGCATCAGGAGACCTTGGTGTTTAAGGCATATCGACCAATTCCGGAGAGAATTGATGCGGTTCAAGACTTTTACCTCGGATCACGTGTAATCGGCGTTGCTCCATTCCGGGGTGCAGATTCCGAGGGCTTTCTGCCATCTTGAAATTTTCCGCGGCTAAGAATTCCGGCGTTCTCCGGTGGGTCTCCGGCAAGCTTTTCCGGCGGGGACGGCGGGGCTCCGGTGTTGTCTTCCCGGTAGGCCGGGCGTGCGTGCCTCGTGGCGTTCCGGCGGTGAATCGGCGGAAGGGGGCGACGGCCTTGGCGAGGAGGGGGTGGTTTTCGAGCGGCGTGTGCTAGCGCGGCGCGGCCGGGTGGTCGCTCGGGCGAGGCGGCTGGGCGTTCGACTGGAGTGGCGGTGCGGCGGATGTGGCGTTGGGGAAGGCGTTGCCGGTGGCGGCATCCGGTTGGGCGGTGGCGCTGAGCGGCTGCCGGAGTTTATCGGGTGGGGTGGGGTGATGCTGGTGGGAGGAGGGAAAAAAAAAAGAGGGAGGATGGGAAGGAAGAAGGGGAGGAAGAAGGAGAAGGGTTTTGGATTTGGGGGTTTGTGGGTTTTAGAGTTTTGGTTAGGGGTTTAAAAGGGGTTATCCACTTAAGGTTTCAAACACTCATGGGCTAGTGGTTAAGGCTATAACTTGTTAAAGGTGGGACGTCTAAAGTTCAATCTTCATTGACAACATAGGCATCTTGATAGTGTGTCCCTTTTTTGTCTCTTTCCTTATTTTCCTTTAGTGGGGAGGGTTGTTGATGGTTTAACTTGTGCTTTATTCTTCGTAGTGGAACCGAAATTTGATTCAAAGATCTTATTCGATAATACTCTCGAAGTAGCTAAGCTAAGTAGACATAATGCTCCGAGTATTTAAGCTAAATAGATGGTCTATACGATACACAGGGGGTTACAAGGGGGGTGATGGCTTATCCTAGACAGATTTCGTTTTCTGGGTTTTCTTCTGTGGGGTCGTATGGTCCTCGTCTTCCGGGGATTGGGTTCTCTCCTTCTAGGTGCTTCTTCGTTTCCGAGATTGGCTTGCGTTTGGCTCATGACGAATACTTTTCCCGGAGCGCCGTGGCCCCTTGGTGACCGGTGCCCTGCTGACCACGGTGGCGGGCGTGGTCTTTGGGTCGAGTGCACTGGGAAGGCCTTGTGTCCTTCCTCCCCGCAGTTGAAGCATCGTCAGGGTTGCCCGCGCAGTCCTTGCCTCTTTGGCTTTTGTTGCATCCCGGGCAAGGGAAGCTTCTTGGGTTCGCTTCATTGTTTCCCAGGGCGGTCTTTGGTTGGTCGGTTGTTCAACCTTGTACCTGTGTCGTTCCTGGTTCTTTTCACCGGCGGTTGTCCCACTTACGGGTGTTCCTTCTTCGCATTTGTTCCTGAACTCCGCGTTGGAGTATTGGATTCGATAGAGATTTTGCGGCGCTGACGTAAGCCTCGTTGAGGGTCCGAGGGTCTCTTACCACTAGTGCCTTCCGGGCTTCAAATTTGAGGCCCGATACGAATCTTTCTACCTTGGTTACCTCGGTGGGACAAGCTCGGGTGCGAAACGTGCCAGCTCGAGGAATCTTTTATGGTATTCCACGACGGTGGTTGTTCCTTGCTTTAGATGAAGGAAATCTTCGTACATGGATGCTTTCACGTGAGTTGGATAGAACCGTTTCGTAGCCGTGCCTTGAGGTCTCCCAGTTGAACCCCGGTTCTTGTCGGTGGGTGGGTCCCTCGTGGATCCACTAGAGGTCGCCTCGTGTCCGAAGTAGAATAGGCTATTTCTACGTGGCGCTCCTCCGGGCATTCTACCACCCCTAGAATTTATCAAGAGTCCGGATCCATTCTTCTAGGAACTGCGGGGTCCTTTTCTCCGAAGAACGTGGTGGTCGGTGATTTGAAACTTGTCGGGCGATGTCTGAGTTTGCGTTTGCTGGAGGCGGTGGGGGCCTGATGTTGCGAAGGGCCGCGTCACTTAGCGCCTGCGCGACCTGTATTATGTTGCTGTAGAGTTTGGGTCAAAGGGGTCGTCAGTGCGGGTTCTGGAGTTCTTGATTGTCTTCTGTTCGGTGCCATGCTATCGTCTTTCTGGTCAGTGTTTATAAGAACGTTAGGTCAGAATTCAATGTACTTCTCGCGAAGTGATAAGTGGGGAAGGTTTTAGAATGGGGAAGGCAACGTGTAGGAAGTTGCGTGTAGGCTTTCACAGTCTCACCGCGCGTCCTAAGATTCCTGAATCCTATGTTTCCTAAGTCCCTAGAGTTCAAGCCTAGTGTCCTAAAGTCCGGTCCTAAGAGTCCTATCCTAGGGTCAAACTTAAGCTCTGATACCAACTGTAAACACCCCAGATTTTCAAGACATTTAAAACTTATATAGTAAAGACAACATCTCATTAAATCCCAAAAGTAACATAAGTGTACGGGGTGCTATGCCACACCTGGGCTAGAGGACCCAGGTGCACAGGCTGTCTAACTACTATCCTCGAAATATAAATGCATAACATGGCACGCAGGCCAAAAAGGGAAACTACTCTACTACTACGCTCCAGTTCTAGCGCGCTCCAGTGCTCTAATCCTCTGTGCCTGAAAGCCAAATATATCTGTTCAGCGAGAGATGCTGGTAACCCACTCCAACGCGTTAAATACAATACATATAGAGATATATATAGATATACGAAAACCATTTTGAGCATGAAGATATATCCTACGAACTCTAGCTTTAAAACCGGGAATGACTCGACAGATAAGGCCAGACACAAGCAGCGGTTATAGCAAGCATATGCAGTTCAAATAGATAAAGCAGATGCAAGGCATAAAACAGTAATCATAACCCCAACAACAATCCCCAAATAAATCCCATAGTCACATCCCCCAAGATACTCATAATCACAACTCATCCATATCACAACACATAAGCACTTTGTTGGCGCCACAGGACCAATCGCATGCCCATACATGAGGGTCAGCGCATATAGCTCTGACACGGCCCCGCAGCACCTGCCCCGTATCGCAACACGGGGGGTCGATCGCAACCGACCGATGAACCGCAGCTCATCATAATGTTGATCGCAACCAAACAGTGGACCGCAGCCCAAGAGAGTGTCATCTGACCGCAGCCAGGAAAAAGGACGAACCGCAGCTCGTATAGAAACGTTTGATCGCAACCAAACGGTGGACCGCAGCCCAAGAGGTCATCTAAATCAATCTGACCGCAGCCAGCTTCTGAACCGCAGCTCAGGATAAACCAATCCGATCGCAACCGAATTGGGGTAACACACACACATAACACATAGCAAGCACATGCAAACCCACATTACACATTGGGAAGGGGGAATAAAACGTATAAAAACCTATGCGTGATCCATCACATACTAAGAATAGTCCTAAGGGGTTCATATTCCTTCCACCTAGGTCAACGGGATACCAATTCAACTAGCATGCAATATAAGACTCATAAACCTACGAACGGTACCCGAAATATCAAACTAGACATAGGCACGATAAACGGAGTCCGTTGGGACACCACGGGGATCGGGGAAACATCAAACGGGGAAGCCGGAACCCAAGGTGGGTGAAACCAGCGGGTAGCCGGTGGGTGGGGTCACCCGCCGGCTGCCACTTTCCGGGCAGCGGGTCCGGCGGGCAGCTGCCCGCTGCCGCTGTTGCCCAAGAAGGCCGGGTAGGTGGCGGGTCCCCTACCCCCACCTACCCCCCCTGACTCTTCACGCAAATTTCGCCCCGGGAACGTTGTGGAACCCGAAACCATGCTTAGACACTTTACAACGCAATTAACGACAACACGTAGACAATTAACGGATCAAATACGAGAAACGAACGCCTCATAACCTATCATGCTTTTCTAAACATAATCAA
>VALG01003622.1:0-20288 GCA_009835305.1 Ipomoea purpurea | reverse complement strand
AGACATGAATGCCAACTAAAATGCTACGTGTTTCAAGTTGGTCAGTATGTTAATCCAACGTGCAAAGTATCCACAACACACAACAGATCATTCAAAGATTCTATTTTTTTTTCTCAAAAATCCTCACTACTTATTTTTTTTTGTTCTCAAAACTCTATCCTACTCACATAATTCATTGCTCTAAGTGTTACGTGCCGGTTCGTTAGTATTAGATAAATGACATGCTCAGAAATGGCAGAATATATTGCCCATTGTCCAGCCGTTTATCTGGAAGACTAGCTACAATGTCCTTAGCGACACGCTCTTTGGGGGAGCAGTGGCAAATAAGGTTTTACCAGGCAAAGAAAAGGCACCTGTCTCAGACTCGTACTTTCCTTCTTGTCTTCTTTCTTATACCCTTACTTTCCTTGTTTTTGCGATTATGCTCATAGCAAATCACTATATCTTTATTATAAACCAATCATGTAAAGAGCTTATCAAATTAATCTTTAATTTTATCTCCAATGTAAAAATAATAATTATAAACATTCAAAAATTCATCAATTGATTATTCATAATATATCCTAATATATTTTTTTTGTGACACACTGTTTTTAATTAACAATATCACGATATACTATACAAAATGAAAGCTATAATAAAAGATAGTATTAATCTTGTAATTACATAAGAAATATTTATACAAGAATATATAAATAATATAAGAATCAGTAAAATGATATAATATATAATAAAAAAAGAACATATGACAATATAGATACACACATCTAATATATAAAGGACAAGAGACTATGTATGAGAGAGATCATATACACTTGATTAAGAGCACCAATGAGAAAAGTAAGTACATACTCACACATTTACACAACTTATACTATTCATATAAACAACAGACAGAAACCAGAAAAAAAACAACAAACTAGAAAATAGAATGATAGATAGTAATCCAGCAGTTTGTGGAAAGCGTATAAGCAAAAAATATATAGAGAATACACAACACAAATATATATCAAAATCAAGAGATATAAGAGTATATATAGGCTAAAAGAGGATGTTTTGTGAACACAAAAACATATAAGTATTAAGTTTAAGATTAACAATACGTATACATCTATTATATATCAATCAAATAGATAGTACAGGGTAACAAATATATAAACATACTCTAGTTATTTGGTAATTAAATTTGAACCAAGACTAAGAACATAGACTATCTATTTACTGGCATTAGATTTATAATATATAGATCCATAAGTGATTGAATAATATGAGATCTCATATAAACATGAGTATATAATGCAGATACCATTAGATAATAATATATATATATATTGTAAGGTCTAGGAGAAATATACAATAATCAATATAACAAATCATGAACTGGTTTCTTAATGCCTTTCCTCAATCAATAATTTTCGTGTTATCAAAGAAAACTGATACCAACTAACCCAATGCGACCTGACTGAGGTCGAACTCACACAACTGAGGCTCAGCTTGATTTCACTTTCATGACAGATCTTCCTTCTCGAAAATCCGCATTTGAGTTTATTGTCAAACAAAATCCCGAATACCATTGTATAGACTCCACATATCAGGGTTCTCTAGGCATAAAGCACCTAACAAGCGTATTAACCTTTAATTTACATTTGTAGTGGATTTCTATTTTAAATCTCAATATAAATGAGTAACTTCTTATAACCACTTGGGGCAAATCAAATCGACCATAAACACCATGGTCCTGATTAATCTGGCGCACGACACGTTAATTCTTGAAATGATGTGGGAAAAGCACTACTTCATACTACACGCAAAACTAGGATCAAATTCCTCTGTCTAAAAAATGTGTCAACTACTATATGATAACAACATCTGAAGGGGTTACTTTTTTTTGGAATAATTGGCTTATACATAGGACAACTCCATCCGCAATATCCTTGTTTGGCAATCAGCAACTTAGCTCTTCAAAGTACTTACGTCATCATATTGTCAATATTTTAAAGTCGCCCGAAGATTTTTATGCTGCTCTCCTTTATGTCCGCTATTATTTTTGGCTTTCAACCATACTCTATGGCAATTATATGTTATTGACACATTATAAATCCAATCTTGATATATTAATCTTGCAGTTTGTAAACATACACGAATGTTACCTATTTACTAATATGCAATCGTCAACATTCAATTTACTCTATGACCCAACCTAACAATTCAATATATGCTTGCCATTCCGATATACTTTCCCACAAGTACTTATTTACAAAAAAAAAAATTTGACGCCCATTATCTCAATCCGCCGCAAGGGTGCGCGTAAAAAAACTAGTATATATTCCCGTATATAGTATAGCTATACGGTATACTATACTAATAACTCCAACATTCTATATAACTAGTCGTAGGTATACGTACCGTATATACTATATAGGAGCATCGCCTCAGGTGCGAACGGCTTGCCCAGGCGCCGAAATAGGAATCGAATTCTGTTCGTCCACCCACTGTCCAGATCTAAGTGGTTGAGCAAACACTGATCTTTTAAAAAAAACAAAGGTGGCATTTTCGTACAATAATTGCAACATCGAGTGCAAGTTAAAAGATATTACAACGTTGCATGTAAAAATTGCATATATAGGTGCAAGAAATAAAATTTAAACTGCACGGCATCATACTCTAGTTGCACTTAATAGTTCTAAGTAGTTGCACCCTATATTCTAGAGTAGTTTTGGCACGGCATAGCGTAGTCAAGTAGTTGCATCTAGGTGTATGCAACCTGTTTGGCGAGTGGTTTCTTCAGCGAGTACTTACTACCGTGAACTCACGATCACAATGAATGTAGTATACAAGAAAACATTAAATGCACTTATAGGTAAAGCTAGGGCACCTATAGTTATAAGATAGTCCTGCACCTATACTGATAGAGATAGGTTGCATCACTAGTTATAAGCACCACCAGTGAATGAATGGTTCGCAAAGTGAATGCTAACAAGGCAAAATTACATGCACTAACAGGTGAAAATAGGCTGCACTTATAGAGACTTTTACTTGCACTGATCGATGTAGATCCTAAAGCTACAAGTACAACAAGACTTATTCAATCTACAGAATAGCCACCGCCCCGTTTTTTTGTAAGTCGTACATTTGTGTTTAGATCATGCTAGCATAATATGTTCACGACGCGGAAATATTATTGAAAGTTTCTTTTGGACCACAGTCTGCAACAATTTCGCATGATATTTCCTTCTGGAGCAAACTTATTCGGCACTGGAGTATAGTCGAACTGACTATTGACTTCCATGATATAAGTATGCAACTGGATTCTAATAACCTGCTGCAGTAAAATGAGCCCAATAAGAAATTATAACAAAACCGAGTGCCCAAATAAATTGATTTAAGAGACGACTCATCAAATCTGACACACTATAGAGCAACATTTATGCAGGTTATATCCCGGTACGATTTTATAAGGATTTTGTACATAAGTGATTATAGGAAGAGAACTGTAATTAGAGGGATGTGGGAGGAGGAAACAAAAAACTGAAGTTTATACAAAATAAAAATAAAAACAGTGCGTCAGGCCGACACTGAGTGCACCGCCTACGCTGTGGACTTATTGGCTGTGCGCGCAACCAAGCATTAGTGTCCCTTCCCTTTTTTTTTTTTTATTTTTTTTTATTTTTTTTTTTTTTGTACACTGCTCCACCCTTTTATGTCAGGCTATATATAAGGTTTTGCCAATTAATTTATCTATCCTTACACTTGTTAATAACTCTGACACCCAAGTTATAGTTAATTTTTTATAAATAGCCATCACATTTTTGAGGAGGCAGGTTGATGGACTTGACCTTTTACCTGTGGCTTCTGCTCAAAATCCCTAGCCACTGATTACCTAAAAAAGTTATAGTTAGTATGTAGTGAAGACGTAATAACTTTATTATTTCATTTATAGACAACCATCATATCTAGAGACAGAATGTTGGACTTGAAAAGTTGTTCCGTACTGCCGCTGGTGAAACTCGATCCCGGATCATTCTTTCCGACATTTCACATCTATGACCAATTGTTTAACTTAGTCTTTTACCGGCTTCCACCCTACATTTATGTATGTATGTATACGTTTAGATTTGATGATCTTTTATCTTCCCACTTGCAGCTGAGCATTATGGGCTCCACTCCACTTGTACCACCGTACACCGGCGGCAAAAAATGTAAAACTCGGAGGAGGTGTGAACTTTGCCGTTGTCGGAGCTCCGGTCTGGACGATACTTTCCGTGATGAACAAGGAACTCTTACTCGTAAAAGATATCTCCATGAAGGCTCAGGTCGATCGGTTCAAAGACTTGCTCCCATCTATCTGCAAAACCTCAAGTAATTAATCTTATATTATAACTCTATTAATTAACTTTAACAAAATAAATTTATTATATAATTTATATATATTAGTATGCTGCATATTCCAATTAGGGCAATCGTTATACCCTACACCACGGCGCACATAGTATTGTGCGCTGCGCGCCTCCCAAAATAATGTCGTTTTGGGAGGCGCAGTAGAAAGTAGGGCTGGCACTTCGGATTTCGGTTCGGTTTTTTTCGGTTTCGGTTTCGGTTTCGGTTTTTCGGTTTTAAAAAAATTAAACCATTTCGGTTTAAAATAGAGTTCGTTTCGATTTGAAAAGTTCGTTTCGGTCGGTTTCGGTTTCGTTCGGTATTCGGTTCGTTTTGGTAGAATCCACTAAATAAACGTTTCTTTTTTACTTGCCCGATTTTAGTTGGCTCACTTGGAGTGCCACTTGAAGTGTTTTGTTGATGACAATATAAAGAATCATCCATCTATATTAATATTGAAAATAAGAATTATTAAAATGCCAAATGGTTGAGACTTACGCTTAGAGTTGATATCTGAGTACTTGAGGAGTTAAAATTATTAGATTATTATAATATTTATATAATACTAGCATTTTGTACGAGTGGATGGGCGCGAAAATTTATGCCCAACATTAAAAAATTGATAAATGCAAAATAATTACAAATTATAGTTCAAAATTATATTCGCCAAAATCCTTAAATTAGTAAATTTTAATCATCGTAATTTGGAAAAACTATAGAGATGAACAAAATTGATATTTTGTTATTAATAATGAAACAATTTGATTAATTTATACTTTGTTTTTTTACAATAAATAAATAAAATATATAATAAATAACTAGTAAAACCGGTCACATATTATTGTGCGTGTGCGTGCCCTATATATATATATATACACACACAAATATAATTACTATTCATAGAAATTTAATTAAAATATAATCAACATTAAACTAATTATATAATGATTTTTAATAAAATGATAACTAAAAGAATAGGGAAAAAGATATCATAGATTAATTAGATATAGGTGTATGTTAAATGATAGAATTATGAAAGTTTAGAAATTAAATAATAACGTTTATAACATTATAAGGTATTTTAGTCTAACAATAAATGTAGTAGGGATAATTTTGTCTATTACAATTGTAGTTTACAACATTTAATAAAACAATATATACCTTTATTAATATACAAATGTAAACATTAACACAAATGTGCCTTTAGCTTAATGGGTAAAGCTCTTAACTTTAAACTTGGTGGTTAAGGGTTCAAACCTCACTTAAGACATTAAGTATATTGTATATAATTATATATATAAAAAAAATAAAAAAAAATAGAAAAACCGATCGGTTCTTCTGTTCGGATCGGGTTAGCCAAACCATAGACCGATCGGTCTTTCGGTTTGGGACCGAACTGAACGAAGTGCTTCGGTTCCCGGTTCGGTTCGGGTTACCCGAACCGAAATGCCCAGCCCTAGTAGAAAGGTTACTGGGATTATGTGTATTTGTTCATACAGTTATGTACATTCTTTTTATACAATTATGTAACATACCGAATCAGAAAATTTGTGTGTATTATGGTTTAAGAGTTGATGTGTATTATGTTAAAGTTGATGTTTATTGTGTATTATGTTAGATTATGTGTATTATCTTTAAAAAGAGTATGTATATTTTGTTATTATAATTATGTACATTCATGTATACAATTATGTGTATTCTAGTATAACATTATGTACATTTTTGAACAACGAGTTTTTAAAGAAAAAATTACTGCCACTGGGCGGGAAATTTCAAAAAATAAAATAAAATTAAAACGACGTCGTTTTGCATCTGGGCGCACAGTGCAACGCGCACCGTGGGTGTAGATATAAATTGCCCAATTAGGGCTATTAATGAACTGAACATAAACGAACTGAGGTTTTCGTGTTCGTTTGTTAAGTTTTTGGAGTCTGGAGTGCTTGTGTTTTCGTTGTTTGTTAAGGTTTTGAAAATCATGTTTGTGTTCGTTGTTAAGTGTTCATTAGTGTTTGTTAATGTTCGCAAATACATTTACGAACGTGTTCGTTAACATTAACGAATAGGTTCGTTCAACATTAAGGAACACATTCACGAACATGTTTGTTAAGAAGCACGTTCACGAACATGTTCATTAATATTATGCAAACATGTTCGTTCACGTTTGTGAATGCTTAATAACCAAATATATGAACATGTTTATGATCAAAATTCGTTCATTAACAAGAAATAATCTATGTTCACGAAAAATAATCAAACAAGTAACACAACTACAAAGAGAATACGAACAAATATTAAACAAATACAAACGAGCTTTGTTTGCGAACATTATTAAAAGAACACTAAACGAGCTTGTTCGCAAACATTATTAAATGAACACAAACGAGCTTATTCACGATGTTAACGAGCTTACAATTATCAGACTCTATTTGTTTATGAACAAAACTCTAAATTTTGTTTGTTAATGTTCGTTTACTTTAATAAACGAACATAAATAAACGCTTACTGAACACGAATACGAGTAATTTATCTAAAGTTATATTCGCTAACACCAAGGTTCCAATGATTAATATTTCTTGCAGATTGTGAAGAAATATTTGGTAGGTCATTGATTGTATTCGGACCTTTTGGAGGTGATGACTACTCTTCTGCCATGTCAAAGAAAGATATTAAAGAAGCACAACTCCTCCTGCCTCGAATTGTTAATGCAATTGCATCAGCAATTGAGGTCAGCATTTTAATACTAAGAATTAATTATGTTTTGGCTAAGGCTAAGCTAAGGTTCCACTTTAATAATTGAAAAATATTATGTTGTTTCCTAAAATTAAAGGAGTTATTTATAGTATGGTGATGCATGCAGGAACTAATTGAGATAGGTGCTGTAAACATCATGGTACCTGGGATGATGCCAGAGTGTTTATCAGTTACATTGACACTTTTCTATTGTTCAAACAAGAATGCTTATGACCCAACAACTGGTTGTCTCAGTTCGCTTAACGAATTTGCACAAAATCATAACAAATTGCTTCAAAAGAGTTGAACCGGATTCGTTTGATCGTCACCCTAATATTTTTATTACTTATGCTGATTATTACAATGCCGCATTACAACTTTTTCGCTTCCTGCAAAATATGTTAGTATCACTTTCTAATTACCCTTCACTCCTTAAACTGTGGAATATATTTTATTTACATTATACTAAACCCTTAATCCTTCTAACTTAAGGCTTTGTTTCGACACGCAAGCTTAAAAGCTACAAAGAATAAACTAAACTAACTAATTGAAATTAAAGTGTTGGTAACATTAAATTGTTGAATTAGCTGATAAGTTTTAGAAAGACATAAAATGATAAACTAAAGTTATTAGGATTTTGATTAATTAAGAAAAAGGATGTTATAACATATTTCTCATTACTTAAAATCCCATGAACCAATAAATTATCTTTAATTTCATAATAGGGTTTCACGGAAGAACACTTGACGCTTGTTGTGGGAGTAAGGTCCATAACAAATGTGGACAACAGTTTTTTTTTTTTTATATTGGTTATCCCCTTCAATTCTGTGCAGATCCTTTCTCTGTATATTGATTGGACGGTACATTTTACAGAAGACTAATAGATGGATTTGAAAATTGCTAAATTATATACTAAAACCAATAACTGCTCAAATTGATTCTGCAACATAAATATTTTAGAAATCGATATATATTAATAAATATTATATATAATATATATATATTATATATTATATTTTTATAATATATAACACCACAAAACCCAGACACGAGTAGTAGCCTGTGTCTTAAAAAAAATCCAAGTCACCAGCAACAAACATTATGTTGTTCATTCATTCTGAAATTTTATTCATAGATTTATGGAATTTTTAGTTCATCGATTCTGAAATTTTTAGTTTCATAGATTCTGAAAAAATTTAATTCATATTCGAAATTTTAAAGTTCATAGATTTCTTGAAATTAAATTCATTCTTCTGAAATTTTTTAGTCATAGATTTAGATTATGGAATTTTAAGTTCATAGATCTTGATTAAGTTCATCGATTTCTAGAATTTTTAGTTTTATATGTTTTGCTGGAGAATCGAACCTGATTTTTTTTAAAAGGGAAAACGCGTTTTTAATAAAACCGACGTCGTTTTTGCATCCGTATCATGGTGCATACCGATGCACAACATAATTTTCCCATGTATACCACAATAAACAATTAGTGCACTATAATCCCGCAACAATCCGGAGTACAGTTGCACAGATGAATTAAATAATATTACACACAACACTAGCAAAAATAACACAGACTAACAGTTGCACAGTTGCGAAAGACCACTACACATAACAGCAGTAATAATTTGTAAGCGTAACCATCACAACGCCGCCGGCCACCGATCGCTGGGCGTTGTTCATCCGCCCCTGGGGCTTTTCCGGTGGGCAGTTGGTTCATCCGTACACAGTGTTTGCACAATAAATGTAATTGGACTTACGAGTTTAGCATTGAAATTTGTGTGACCGCTCGACGCCATGGGAGGAGAATTAAAGAAATATAATTAGGACTCTATTTATTATTTATTTCTTCATGAAAAATGGGGGTTTCAGAGAGAGGAGAGAAGAGAGGCGATGATGACAAGAGAATTGAAGAAGAGGCCAACGGCTCCTACTCTTCTAGACTAAGGAAAAATAATGAAAAATGCGAATTAATTTAAAACCATAAAACTAGGAAATAGTGTGCAATAATTATCCCTTAAATTCCCCTAAACTGTTTTAAATCCAGCCAAAACAGCACACAAAATCAAGAAAAAAGTCTTTTTTTTTAAAGCCATTTATCTTTACATTTTATAATAGTTAGATTTGTCCACACGAATTAATGGGGATGTGTGGACTAATATGAATCATGAGTCTAGAGAATTGTAATATGCACAAAAATAGGTACCAAATATTAGTACTTTATATTAAATCACTAGTAATAGATTTGATAAAAAAAAATTACACTATAGGCATCTGTTGTTTAAAAAGAGTTGTTAAAACGTGTACGGTGGCAATTTTGTAATATTTTACATAACAACTAGCTACTGTTGTACAACGTGAATAGACTCGAAAACTGTATTTTTAAAAAAGACAGACGCGTTTCGCATATGTTTTTTAGTACACCATGCCACTTGGACGATTTTTTTTTTAAATCGCTTATTGTTAAAATATAAATAAATTAATACTCCTTAACCTAGAAGATTCAACAACGCATCTCCCAAACACTCTCTGTTTTAAAGCTCCACAAACTTCTAGCTAGGGCTGTGCAGGACCCGAATTACCCGAAAACCCAACCGACCGCCGTTCGGTCTACCCACTCATTTAGAACCGAACCCGCCCGTAAAACGACGTCGTGTTGAGGAAGCTCGTTTTGGGTGATGAAAAAGCACCCGAACCGTCCGAATACCGATGTAGCGTTAGGGTTACGTAGAATGCATATGATACGGCGTCGTTTAGGGATAGTTATATATATTCCTTTTGTAGGGCCCAAAACTTTATATCTCTCCTCATTTTCTCTTTGCGCAGTCGAATGCTTAGGGTTTCTTTCACCGTTTCTCTCATCTCTGATCGTTGTCTCTCACAGTATCGCTTTCTTCTCTGGACTTCTCTCGTTCTAAACTTCAAAATGTTCTATGACATCTCTCTGAGTATCTTCTAGACTTACAGACTGGAGTGTGAGTCTCCGACTCTCCGGTGGAAGCTAATATTGTTCGGTGGAAGCTATATTGTCAGGTCAGTCTCTCACTTCGGTGGAAGTTGATTTTGTCATCGGTGCGGTCACCGGTGGATTGTAGATTGTTGGTCCTCGGAATCGAAGCCCTTTGTTCTCGGGGGTTTTTTTGGAGAAACGAAGTAATCTCTAAACCCTAATCTTATACATAATTAGATTATATAATCTTATTACTCTTATAGATTTGATACGTTTGTTATTATGATTTTGTGATTTTTGTGGACTGTGATTAAGTTAATCTATTGAGAATTTCCAGATTGTATATCACTTGTCCCTTGTTTGTGATGTTATGATACTTTGATTCTACTCATATTTCTATTGATTTCATATTCATACTTTCACCTCTCTTTTTTATACATTCATATAAGCCCCATAGGTTTGATCCTGTAGAATTTGACCCATTTTCTCAAAGAGAGGAAACGGTTGATTCCAGATCACCAGTGTGGGATCATTTTGCGAAGATAAATGACAGTAATAATGTGGTTGTAAAAGGAAATGCATTTATTGTACAAAAATTTATCACTGTGAGACAAAAAAAACATTGGGACTTCTTCCTTAAGAAATCACATGTTTAGCTGTTTGAAAAATCCTCACTCCACGGAAACTCGGCAGTCCCTGTTAACATTTCAGACTGTTACATCACTTACAGATGGTCAACCTACTATGGGAGAAATAGGGACCTGGGTATTTAATCAAGAGTCAATTAGGAGGGTCTTGGTTGAAATGATAATCATAGTGAATTGCCCTTTAGATTTGTGGAGGAAATATGTTTCAGGAGGTTCATAGCTATTGTTTCCCTAGGTTTATAGTTCCATCTAGGCGGACTATAAGTAGTATCATCCATTTAGTAATTCTCATAGTTATCTATGAAATCAGAGGTAGAGACTAAAATTTGAAGTCATGTTTTAAAGAGGGAACCGCAAGTCATCCTAAAAGGGTTAGGTATACACCTATACCAAGAGATTTTCTTGGACCATCCATTCCCAATCAAGAATTTAACTAAAGGCGTATGGTAACTGCCCATTTCATTTGATCTCCTGATTAATAGGAGAGCCTTCATTAAGAAAAATATCCTTGCATTTTCCCTGTTAAACATAATCACTGCACAAAGGTGAATTCTAGCCAAAACCCTAAGAATTGTTTGCTAGAGTGGGGGCTTAGAGATGTGTTTTCTGTGACTGTTATAATGCATCATCAAATGACACTGTATCGGGGTTTTCTAAAGAAAAAAAATTAGGTGTCTTGGGGATCATCTAGCTGTTGAGGGGTAAATGATAATCTTGCCACATGAGATGTTTATTGCCATATCAGTAAACTTAGTAGTTCAATAGATAGTACCTGAAGATTGTGATAGTCATACTGTTCAAGAAGGTTATTGAGAGGTGTGTTAGGATATATTAAAAATCTCTTTGCTAGATTCAAGAAAAGTTCAGGGTTTGGCTGATTGGGTGAGTATCCTGACAAAGGTCTCTCTTTGTGTTTAGATGTTCCAACCCATATGGAACTCTACTACCTATTTGATATTTGGAGTCTGCATTAACTTTACCAAAATGTGTTTCTTGAATCTTTGAGTCAGATTGTTCTTTCATGGTCTGATTGGGTAATCAATTCCTGATTTTATAGACTGGGAATCTGTTGGCAGTTTGGTTCAGTTAATGAGTGTTTTTTTTTTTTTGACATATCCATTAGAATTTCTGGTTTTTATATGAAAAGTCCAGCCATCGGCATACACCATTTCTTTACTGAGATTTTCTCTGATACTGTATTGCCTATGAAAGGCATGGTGGTAAGGTTGTGGCCCAAGTTGGTGTGATGGGGAAAAATATGAATGGCAATTTGAGAAGTATTGTCACGCTGAATGTTGAAAAAATGAATCTAATGATATTTTTTTGCAACATTCTAGACAACACTAGACGACAAGTTAGAAGTATCATGCCTACTCAGTTTAATCATTATGTTGGTGAGAAAAAGGTAAACCATCTATGACGAAAGTAACTTCTTGGAGATCTAATGCTTGTTATTTTGAGTGTGACTTAATCTCATCATCTGCCTCATTCTTCTGTCCTTCTGTGCCTGTGCCATGTTTTTAGACCTACATCTCCTCTTCTGTTTCTGTTGGAAGCCACAACATTTTCTGAAGTCCCAAATTAAAAATGCAAAGATTGGAGTTCTAGGGTAGAAACACACTGAGTGGATATGTAAACTTGAGTGAGAATAGTTGAAGAGGAAGTAATCTTTAGATATAATATGGGGGGTGGTGAGAGAGAGTCCCAACTCTGCTAATGTTCCAGTTCCTGTCTAAGGCTTTGCCATAGATGTCACTAGCCATTCCCAAATTCCAATGTTGCCATCAAGAAAGTCTTGCCTATTTAGTTACTTTATGGAGTATTTGATCCTTTTCAGGAGTTCTTTAACTCCCAAAATATTGTGGAAGCATGTGGGTGTGTAAAAGATTGGCTTAGAATCAAAATACTGCCTTTATGATACTTGAGGAGAATCTGGAAGAGTTGGAGAGGTTTTGCAAAGTATGACTTTTAAGTTTTAACTTTATACTCCTTTATACTTATATTTTAAATTACTTTAATTGTTAATGACACTATAGACTTTTGGTGTTATTTTGCAGATTAAGTGGTGATGGTGGAAGTAGAAGTAGTTCGTTGGTTCTAACACTTGCTAGAAATTCCTGATAAATTGTTTATTAAATTTACATTACTTGATTTACTTACTTGATTTTTATTGCATTTTTTACATATTGTTGGCTTTTAACTAAATTGCATCCTAATCTCACTTGTATGTTTTTGAGCCACTGTGTTTGACATCAGATTACCTTGACTCTATAACTCTGTAGTATAGGCCTGGTAAACTCTGCTACCTAAAAATGTTTCTGCTCAAGAGTACGGTTTGGGCATTTGGTTGGTATGTAGTATTGCAAACTATATTTGTATTTTGTTTGTTCACTTTAAGTTGGCTTTTGGCATGATCGAAGCTTCAACCTTTAATCTAAAAATGAAAAGGTTAAGTTGGTCAGTTGCTCCTATCATACTTAAGGGTATAGTTGAGCATTGCCTTAATCCAAATTTGATAAAGTGAAAAAATGCTTAATGACGCCATTTTATATAATCCCTTCTTCTGTTTTTACATATTTCTAATGCTTGCTCGTTTCTTACTTGCCTTGTGTACGTACTAATTAATGTATACACTAACTTTCACAAATTCCACAGGTAAAGAAGAGCTAGGTTATATTTTCTGAATTTCTTAAAAAGTCAGCGATTGAGTAGTTGACACCTTGCAGTTGTTGAGTTGCTGATTTTGCTGATTTGAATTTTTTGGTGCTTCGTTTGGAGTTTAGACTTGTAATTGTGTTTACTTACTTCTTAGTTCCTTTACAGTTGTGTATGTAGTATGTACTTCTGTAGAGTTTTGGTCTGTAACAGTTCTTACTTCTTAGTTATTTACTTTTGTTGGAGTCAGACACTTAAGAGTTAAGACTCTTAATGTTAGTTAATAAACTACTTAGTAATACTAATTACTAAGTTAGTAACTTAGTATTACAGGTATTAGTCTATTACACTATCATTCTATCAATTATTTACTTATTTATTCAATATTTCAGACTTTCAGTTAGTTATTATTGTGCGTTTGATTTTAATTTTTGAAATTTTTATTTGATTTGTATATTTTCTAATATCCGAAATAATGTCGGATATCCGACCGATCCGATCTAATCCGAGCAACGTTATAACCGACCAGATAAGTCAACAAATTGAAATGGATAGGGTAGTCAAAATACATATTCAAAATCTGATCGGAGGACCCTGACCACCATCCGATCCGTCCGAATGCACAGTCCTACTTCTAGTGGCGGCAACCCAATACGCGACCAAGCTCTCTCTAGTCAGTGGTGAGCAGCTCGTTGCGATGAGCAGCGGCTGCAAGCTACGACTACGAGCAGCGGTGACGAGCAGCGTCGAGTTCTAGTTGCGACCAATAATCCAACGAGTAGAATTGGGACGACGATGAACTGGACGAGCAAGAATCAGGTATTTTTTTTCCGTTTTTTCCATATTTTAAATTTGTTTAGTCATTTTAATTTTTTTATTTATTTTAATTTGATAGACTGAGAAGAGAGCTAGGGTTTCCGAGAGAAAGAATGAGAATTGTAAATGTAAAATAATTTGTACACGTTAAAACCTTATTGCCTATTTTATTTAGTAGTATTCTTATTAGTTTTAAATTTTGGGTTGTTAGAGTTAATCTTTCTTTGGACCACTTGATAGTTATCAAAGTAATTTGAGTGGACAATATGAATTGTCAAATGAAAAGAAAGTCAGCAACAACGCACAAAGGAAGCCTTCAAACAAAAAGCATGTGGCTGAGATTTATTCGAAAAAGGAGGAAGCTAATATTAAGGATCAGAATGAGGTTCGAATATTTGCTATAAAATGGAAGCTACACCAAAGAGGAAAGTTGCCATTTTTGAGACTACAATTCTGATTGCATACTTTTCTTACAAAGCTTCCTAATTTAATCTGCTATGTTATTTAATTATTAAGAAGATTCATTCTGGGATACATGATCTGTACGTGGTACTGCTGAAGCATCTGGTGAAGATTGTTCTGGCATATGTGGTTCTGTCCTGAATAGGTGTTAGAAAGAGTGGTTGTGGTAAAGGCTGGAGGCCATTTGTATTTACCTATTGTAATACTCTTTTTGGCAAGGTTGCAAAAATCGCTAGGCGCTCTCTAGGCGGCTGGGGACCGCCTAGGGCGCCTAGAGCGCCTAAGCGGGCGCCTAGAGCGATTAATCGGCGCCTAGAGCGCCTAGGCGGGCGCCTAAGGCGCCTAGGTGACCGACCGCCTAGCGCCTAGGCGCCGATTAATCGGCGCCTAGGCGCGATTTTTGCAACACTGCTTTTTGGTGAACATCTATAGTGGATTGGGCAGACGTGGGTTGCCCAGCAGACGTAGGAGAAGGAGCTCTGAACTGCGTAACAATTCTTTTGTGTTTTTACTTTATTTTATGCTTTCTGTCTTCATTATTTATATTTGTCTAAAAAAAATCTAATTAATGAACGTAACTCGTGCATAACTTAAAAAAAAAGTACAAATACGTTTCATCTTGCTTTCAAGACTCGCAGTGCAATTTCAATTGGTGTCAGAGCCTGTAGACTTAAAATATTAGTCTGTCGATCTGGCGATTCCGTGCATCTTGAATTCAAGTCTTTAGCGGCTTTTATTATTTATCTGTTTTCTACTTATTTGTTCGATCTCACGGGTTGTTGAGTGTTACAGAATGGATCGAGCTAAAATTATTCCACAGCTGACTGGCGACAACTACGCCTATTGGAAGGCTCGCACTCGTACGCACCTAAAAGCTCAAGGTGAAGCCGTGTGGCGGTCTGTGGTGTCAGGTTGGACTCATCCCACCAAACCCAGTTCCAGCACTGACGGAACAAAAATGGCTAAACCTAAGACTGAGTGGACTCAGACTGAGATAACTAATGCTAGAAATAATGATAAGGCCTTAGACGCAATTTACTCTCTTATGCATGAAAGTCAGTTTTCAATTGTTGCAGGTATTGCTTCAGCTAAAGGGGCTTGGGAAGCTCTTGAGTCAACTTACGAAGGAACCACCTCTGTGAAACAATCAAAGCTACAGCTGGTCCAGTCTGATTTCGAAGAGCTTCGAATGAATGAGGATGAGACTATCCTCAACTTTCACACACACGTACAAGAACTGGCGAATCGTGCAATGATCCTTGGTGAACCATTCTTGCAAGCAAAGCTTGTTAAGAAAATTTTGAGATCTTTGCCCCCCAAGGTTTAGAATGAAAGTCACAGCTATCCAAGAACATGATGGTTGGGAGGACAAAACGATTACTCAATTAATGGGAAATTTTAGAACCTATAAAATGGAAATCTTAACTGATCACACGAAAAAACAAAAAAATATAGCTCTTGCCGCTGAAGAAAATCATGTTGTATCTGATTCAGACGAAACAGGTGATGATACAATTGTCTTTTTTACTAAATAGTTTTCTAAAATTCTGAAACAGGTATCCAAGAATTCACGCAACAGAAATGTACAAAGAGGAGCAACATCGTCAAAAGCTGGTCCCATGACAGGTTCTTCAAACTTCAAATAATCTGTCTCACGTTCAGGGCAGTCCAAAGAAAAACCTAACAATAAAGAATTAAGTGATATGAATGTGAAGGCTTTGGACATGTACAAGCAGAGTGTGCCACCTATCTTAGACGCAAAAAGTCCATGTCAGCCATTACATGGAGTGACGAAGAACCCAAAGTTGAAACAACTGGATCAGATGAAGAAGAAATCTCGGATAATTTTGTCGCGTTTACTGCACGTGTCACTGGTTGTTCTGAATCTATTGAAGGAGCTGATTCAGAGTCACGTGAGTATGTCTCCGCGGAAGATTTAGAATTAAATGCATTGTCTTTTGAAGTTGAGTAAAACAAGTTGTATCCCAAATGGGAAGCCTTA
Organism: Ipomoea purpurea; assembly: GCA_009835305.1. NCBI lineage: Eukaryota > Viridiplantae > Streptophyta > Magnoliopsida > Solanales > Convolvulaceae > Ipomoea > Ipomoea purpurea. The sequence continues at coordinate 3,652 of VALG01003622.1, read as the reverse complement.
CGAAAAGCAAATCGTAAACTAGCCAGTGAGAAAGAAATTGTAACAAATGCTAGCAAAATCTACCAAAATCAAATAGCTGATAGGAATGTACTTCTAAAGAGGCAGCTGACCGAGAAGAAAAACTACAAAACGAAGTACAGACTAGAAATGTACTACTTGAAGCGACAGCTGACCGAGAAGGAAAACTACAACAAGAAGTGCAGATCTTGAAGCAAGAGCTAAGCACCTACAAACGACAAATCCAAATGATGGATACCACTTGAGCACTTGACAAAATCCTTGACTCCGGAAGAAAAACCTCTACAAAATTCGGTCTGGGCTTCACTGGAAGCAACTCAAAAGAAAAACCAGTTTTCGTCAAGGCATCTGGACCCGATCTAGAGGATGTCCCTGAATCCAGCACAATGAAATGCATTCATGGTATAGTAAGGTAAAATAAAATACATTATAAAGTCTGTTAGGAATATATTGGTAAATTTTGATGAGCCGAATGTATTTTTGAAAAATCAAGTAGTCTCCAATTTTATTCTATTTGAGTCAGTCCTGGTCTACGGAGTATGGTGCACCAATATCATGCAACCCAGGTACAAGTCTGGAAAATCATAATTTGATTTTCAATGTTAAGCGGGATTATAGCTTAACATAATTTGTTGCAGAAAAGTCACCAAGAACCCATGCTAGAGGGAGTTGGGAAGAAACACGTGTGAGCTATTGCCAAGTGATCATAGTTCAACATCTTCAAGTGAAGCAATTTTTAAGCTTGCTTTGGAGAGCTAGCTTGGACCGTATGAGAGCTAACTTCCATCTGTATAGCCTGGGCCGTTATGAGAGGACTAGCGATCCACACGTATTAGAAGACTTAGCTTGGACGGTGTGGGAGACTAAGCCTGGGACCATATAACCGTGTAGGAGAGTATGAGAGAGTAACTAGCTAGGAGAGTATGATAGACTAGCTCAATGCTAATACGGGAGACCGTATGGGAGAGCGAGGAGTTTAGAGAGTAACTAGCTAGGGGGAGTATTGAGAGACTAGCTTCAATGTATACGAAGGACCGTATGGGAGGACTAGCTTGGAACCGTATAACCGTATGAGAGACGTAGCTTTAGAGCATGTATAGAAAGACGTAGCTGCAGAATAGTTATATCAAAGCCAATGGGAGACTTAGCTAAAGGAAAAATGCACAAGTACTCACAGACAGCCATGCACCATATGGGAGAAAACCAACCAAGATGTGACCAAGCTTGAAATTCAGAAACAGAGCATCTCACATGGAACAACAATGCGGAGTTTTTACAGAGCGTTTCATGTATATTTATCGTTACAGGATTATGAAGGAGAAAATATGGCTGATATATTTTCATTCTGGAACATCAGTTTTTTACGGTGGAACCGGAGGAGGCGCGTCGGAAGAAGGGCTGATTTGCGGAGAAATAATTTTGATACTCAAGCGAAGAATCGTAGAAAATTATTTGGATCAACTTGACATGGTCAGAGCATTTATGAAGCGGAGAAGAAAATCAAGCACGCCGCCGCCGAACTTGAGTCAATTTTGAGGCCTACAAATTCAAGACCACGGACAACGACAAAATTATTCAAATCATACTGGGACAAAAGGAGAAATGACATCTTAACCTACAATTGTTAGCATCAAGGTTGACAATATTATTGGATCAACTACAATTCAAAATGGTACGATCGAGATCGAAAGTTGATCAACAGGCAAATAAAAGCTAATCTTTAGGCCTATAAAACTGCCCAAGCCCAGACCTTGGAAGGACCAGAATAGGACTTGATTACAAAAAGGATTAAGGATACAAAACTCAAAGATACTCCAATCAATCAATCAAGTGGACTTATTTGCATACACGACTTAAATTTCAATGCTGAGTGAGGAGAAATCTTTGTGTATTTCATTGTAAATCTTCTACTGGAGTATTAGAAAAGGAGGTAGAGTAACTGTCGGTGACGAGGAGTGAAGAAACCCTAGTGGAGTGTACTTTGCTGCCGTAGCACTCGGGGTAAAGGGGTGGAGTAAACAAGATTGCTTGTGAAAACCCTGGTCCGAGAAGCGCTAGCTTTGTGCGCCAGGTTCTCGTGGGTGTAGGAGTACAAGCTTGTGCCGAGTACACGTGCAAGGCGGGGAGCAACAAGAGGAGCTTGCGAAAAACCTCGGAAGGAGTGTAGCTTTTGTGCGAAGCACTCGATCAAGTGTCGTTGGGCACTTATTCACTATGTGTATCTGGGTGATCGAAGAATAGTGAATTTTCCTCCTTGAAGTGAAAGGGGAAGAGTGGACTAGGAGGGATTACACCACCTCTTGAACCACTTATAAATCTCTCTCTCTAATTTTATTATTTCATTATGATTTGTACATGCTATTTAACTGCAAACTAACCCGATTACGAGTTTATCGCGTATCTTTTATCTGTCTGGGTTGTTGATTAGTTATCCACATTTGCATGCGAGCCAAACTTTGTGTATATTTATCTTTGAACCAGTATTAAGTTGTTCTAACGTATTGCATGTTAGAATCTCTCTGTTGAGCACCACACTATTAAGCATAACAGTATACCGGCCTACCTATTCCGCGCCCCCCCAAGAACCCAACCTCTAAGTTGTTTATCTGTTGATGTGTTACTTAGAGTTAAGATAAATTGAAGTTGTTATTTGCCTTGTGTGGGTTTGCCGAAAGAATTCGAAAAGTTAGAGAGTGTCTATTCACCCCCCCCTCATAGACTTCTCGCCACCCATTCGGGACCCAACAGTGGTATCAGAGCGGTTGTCTATTTGAGTCAATTTCTTGACTGTAGGCAGATCTCAAAACTTCAAAATTGAAGAGAGATATGACTCTTGCCCTCAAAATTGATTTCTCAGTTTGATTAAATTTGGATGGATTGGAAAATACGTATGCAGGTGCACTTTATCTGTGTTAAAAATGATGGAAATGTGGGAAAGTCATCAACCACTTCCCAATCCAAATCATGGAGAGCCAAATACTGCTACTCCACGAGGATTTCCAAATGCTCCACGATATTATTCCAAAGCGAAAAATGGATGACAAAGGAAGATAGAGGCGAAATAACTTGGACAATATTGCCAAAGATATTTTGTTCAAAACGGTCGATGACACCATATTCCCAAAGATTCGGAAGTTCACTAAGGCAAAGCAAATATGGGATACCTCATAAGCATCGGTGAAGGCGACGAACAGAAAAGGACAACAAGCTGACTATCGCCATGAAAAGATTCGAAATTTCAAAATGCTTTCCAACGAAAGGTATTATCGGATATGGAAGCACGCTTAGTCAAGATTCTTGGTGAAATAAGTGATCTTGGCAAAACCATTCTTCCTAGAAGGAAATATACTACAAAGTCTTGCGTGGAACTACCCTGTTAACTTGGGATATGAAAGTAAGCGCAATGCGAGATCATAGAGATAATAAGATGGAATCTACGGATAGAAACTCTTTAGCGATCTCAAGGCGTACGAGTTCGGAAGATGAGACACGAAATGAAGAAGAAACGCGAGATGAACGACATCCGCATTGATGGTGTTGCGGCGATCAACCGTCTAATCAAGTAGTAGGAAATAATGATTTTTTAACTGACGAACAATTTCTCCCTTATTTGTTGTAGGAAATTCAAAAAATT
>VALG01003618.1:0-15589 GCA_009835305.1 Ipomoea purpurea | reverse complement strand
GTCGACCGAGTTGGCAAATTCAGCCATGTTTGATTCGAGACATGGTGAAGTGGTTTATCATGTGATTAAATGGTTAATATCAACCTATTTATCACCAATTAATTTTAAATTTTTTGGTTAAGCGTGTTTCACTTACCGCAGTCATAGAATTAAAAGCATAATGCAAGAGATATTGTGAACACAAAAAAAATTGAATTATATATAGGTTGATATGATGAGATGATATGATTTCAAATTTAAAATAATAAATTCAATCAGATTACAGAACAGAAGAATGCTAGAGTCCTATAGGAGAAATAACATAATAGTCTCCTACTATTCAGGCTAGGACTATTGACTAAAATACAACCAATAATATTAAAGCATAATATACACATGAAATATTAATATTGCTAACACACCCCCTCAAGCACAAGGGTGGATGCTGTCCACATTGAGCTTGTCCCTCAGAGTATGAAAACGTGGAGCTGGTAGGGGTTTGGTGAAGATGTCAGCAAGCTGGTCCTTGGTTGAAACAAAGTTGACGACGAACTCCCCTAAAGAAACTTTATCACAGACAAAGTGGAAATCGATCTCGACATGCTTCGTTCTGGCGTGGAACACGGGATTAGCAGCTAAGTATGTTGCCCCTAGATTATCACACCATAGTGTAGCGGGATCGCCAGTATGCAAACCCAACTTCCGAAGTAAGGAGACGACCCATGTAACTTCAGCAGCTACGTCGGCAAGACCTTTGTACTCGGCCTCTGTTGAGGAGCGTGCAACAGTGCGTTGCTTCTGAGATAGCCAGGAGATGAGGTTAGACCCAAGGAAGACCGCATAACCACTAGTAGATTTTCGGTCTATAGTACATCCAGCCCAGTCTGAGTCTGAGAACGCATGTATAGTGGAAGAGGATTATGGAGATAGACGTAACCCGTAGTCGAGAATGCCTTTGACATACCGAAGAACACGTTTGAGAAGACCCCAATGATCCTGTGTGGGGGAATGCATGAACTGACAAAGCCTGTTAACTGAAAAGGAAAGATCTGGCCGAGTAATGGTCAAGTACTGCAGAGCCCCTACTAATCCGGCGGTATTGAGTCGGATTATCGAATGGGTCTATTGTCGATCTAGCCGGTTGAGTGACTACAGTCGGAGTAGCCAAGGGTTTACAGTCTGTCATACCTGCACGTTAGAGAATATCCACCATATACCTACGTTGAGACAATAGGAAGCTACCATCCTCGGACAAAGTCTCAATGCCTAGGAAGAAGGTGGGTTTGCCCAAGTCCCGGATCTTGAAAGTAGATGAGAGACGCTGTAGGAGGGTATCAATTAACGTTGAGTCGTTGCCGAACATAATAATATCGTCTACATATACGAGTAAGAACACCCTGGAGTCACTGTCGGTGTAGTGAAATAACGACACATCAGTTTTGGAGGCGAGGAACCCTGTTGATATTAGAAACTCAGTAGGCGCTTGAACCAAGCCCTAGGAGCCTGTTTCAAGCCATAAAGTGAACACTGTAAGTGGCACACGTGATCTGGATGTGCAGGATCCTCGTATCCCGGGGGCTGCTTCATGTAAACCGTCTCGGATAGATGCCCATTAAGAAAGGCATTGTGGACATCAAGCTGCCGCATGGTCCATTTGTGAGACACTGCAAGAGAAAATAATATGCGAACAGTGGTTGGTTTAACAACCGGACTGAACGTGTCAAAAAAGTCTTCACCAGCTACTTGGTTGAACCCTTTGGCAACCAGGCGCGCTTTGTAGCGCTCTATTGAGCCATCAGCTTTACGCTTGGTGCGGAAAACCCACTTGCAGCCGATGACATTCATGTGCGGTGTTGCCGGGACAAGGTTCCAGGTGTTGTTATGTAGTAGCGCATTAAACTCCTGGTCCATGGCATCCCACCATTGCGGATGTCCCACTGCTTGGGAGTAACATGTGGGATCTGTGGTGACGGTGAGCGCATGAAACTGCTCATCCGTTCCACGAGTCTTATGCCGAGTGCACATGACGTGCCCTTCGCTCTGGGATGATTTAGTAGTGGTCCTCCGTTGTCTCCGAGTCGGAGCTGGGGCAGCCTTTATAGCCATTTGAGGCGGTTCCTGTGCCAAGGGTAACTCCATTGGCGGTGGTGGTGCCGGAGTATTGACAACAACAGGACTAGAACCCTAGGGTGCAGTGATAGGTTGCTCATCAGTAACCTGTACAGACGCCTGCATAGAAAAGGGGAAAGTGGACTCATCAAACCGGACATGATGGCAGATAAAGATCTTCCCCGTGGATAAGTCTAAACAGCGGTATCCCCTATAAGAGACTGGGTAACCTAAGAAGACGCATGGTGCCGACCGATATTTCCATTTTATGGCGATCGTAGGGCCGCAAATAGGGATAACAGCGGCAACCGAAGACACAAAAAAAGTTATATGTTGGTTGGGTGTTATATAAGACGGGAATACGGTGTTTGAAACTGTATGGCTGAAGATGGCAAGTAGTTGATTAAATGGGCTGCTGTTTCAAAAGCATAATCCCAATATTGAAGGGGAGTTGAGCTTTCAGCTAATAAAGCTAAGCCGGTTTCGACAATGTGTCAGTTCCGGCGCTCAACACGACCATTTTTTTTCGTGTGTATAGGTACAAGATTGCCTATGAGTTATGCCAAGAGACTCGAAAACAGTGTGTAATCAGCGATATTCACCACCCAAGTCGGACTGGATAGCTTTGATAGAACGGAAAAACCGACGTTCTACCATTGCCCGAAATAAATTGAACGTTTTATATATGTCTGATTTAATCTTAGCCGATAAAACCAGCAAAACCGCAAGTAATCGTCTACAAAAAGAACAAAGTAACGAAAACCCGAATTACTAATAACAGAAGACGGACCCCAGATGTCTGTGTACAATAAATCTAAAATATTGTGACTAGTGTTTGAAACTCTATCTAGTGGAAAACGTGCTGATTTTCTGAGTTGGCATGCGGTGCACATTCTTGACGAACTAGCTTTATTTGGCAAAACCGAGAAGCTTTTTAAGGCACGCTGGAGGTACTTCATGGTGAGGGTGACCCAACTGTTGATGCACACCCTGTGACGACGCCCGGCGGACAGAAACGCAAAGTGAGATCGGGAACCAATAGCTTGTATAACCCGCCCGAGGTTGACCCTTTAAGCAGAATTGTTTGGGTGTTGGATTCCTTCACAAGAAACAAATCTTTATGAAATTCGAAAAACACATTGTTTTCGTTAGCAAAACGATAAACAGAAAGCAACGGTAAGTCAAATTCAGAACATGTAAGATATTTGACATTTGTAGATTTTTAGACCGGGATGGGATTACTGAATGACCCATACGGGAAACATCCAAACCTGCGCCGTTGCCAACTTTGAGTACGTCCCCGTCAGTGTACGTCTCGGAATGGTGCAACATTTGTTCATCCGGAGTCGCATGAGACGAGCACCTGTGTCCGAGTACCAGGCATCGGCTACCTGAGGTTCACCTGCTACTGCAATATTAACCTGACCTGCATTCAGCTGTGGACGCTCCGTATATCGTTTAAAACAATACACGCTGTATGGCCGTGTGATCTACAGATTCTGGCAACAGGGTGTGCCCGCCCGCGCCCTCGGCCATTGTTGTTCCCCTGCCACGCCAGCCGTCCACGACAGCGGAAGCATTGCGACCACCCTTATCCGTGGTCTCCGTTATTTCTGCCACGCCCCGCAAAGAACGTCGACGGACTGCCTCTTGCGCTGGACTCGACTGCAAGTCATCGGAGTGTATACACTCCTACGCCTGTAGATGATCAGCGAGTTGCGACAGGGAGACGGGACTGCCGAAGACAGTGAGCGAGCTGGCCATCGCTCGGAATTCTGGTCGTAGCCCACGCAGAACGTTACAGTATTTGTTCATCCGGAGATAGAGGGCGTCCGGCCAGCGCGAGTGCTTCCACATTAGTCTGGGCTTTGCCGAGATATTCCGCTGGTGAGCTTCCTCCCTAGCGCAAAGTTTGAAACTGCCCGAGAAGACTCAGACAGCGGGTTCGGGTGGTTGACGCCAATGCAGATGTGACCGACTCCCAGACTTCTCTGGGGTGTTCCGGCCGAGAGCGTGATGCATAACTTCGTCCGAGAATGAGGAAATCAGCAGTGATAAAATTGATTGGTCCTGCTGGACCCAGGCAGCATGCGCGGGATTCGGAGCGGTGGTGGTTGTCGTTGCCGCGGCATCACCGGAGGCCAAGGTGACGGAGATAGTCTCCGGAGGACACGGGAGACTGCCGTCGATATATCCCAGTAGCCCTTGGCCACGGAGAAAGGGGAGAAGTTGTGTTCTCCAGAAGAGGTAATTGCGCGTGTTTAACTTCATAGATGAAATGATGTGCGCCATTATTAAGGGGTTGTTGCCGGACGATGGTGGGCTCACCGCGGAGGAGGGGTCTATCGGAGACGGGGAAGACATGATGGCGTCGGGAGGTTTTGGAAACGGAAAATTTGGTTTGTTTGTGAAGAGAAGCGATCAGTGGGATCGGTTAGGCTGATACCAGATTAGAAAGATAATCTCATTCAGTTCAAACAGAAATCAATTACAAGAGAGTATATCTAAACTCACCACTAAACACTCCTGACTAATAGACTAGCTATACAAGACTAATTCTAGGACCACACAAATATAAACTGTGTTACATATAATTAAATAATAATAATAATAGTAACACTAACACGTACTGGGAAATTTGTGGGGTTAGTTTTATAGTGAAGTGAGAGGTAGCAGTGATTTGAATAATGTCATTAGTGGCAACACTGGATGATGAAGCCATTGATATGAAGAAAAAAAAACAATGATAACTTCGTAGGAGATAGTTGCTCTCGATTACCATGTAAAGGCTATGTGAGCATTGAATTCAATTGATTTCGACGTATGTCTATTGTAACGCAATGGCCGTCAATTGCGAGGGACATAGGGAACGTTAGGGGTTCGCATGGTCAGGACCCCTCAGCGAATCTGGTGGCTCATAAAGTTGCTTGGGCCAATCGATTCTATGTTGACTCAAGGTCGTGGGCTGGTATTCCACCTACTTGTATTGCTGTTTTTTGAGTTAATGAAGTTGATGTTTTGTTTCAAAAAAAAAAAAAAAGATAAAGATGTCAATTTTCCCCCTTTTTATTCAAATCATTTGTATTAAATAATAATTTAATCGTTGAGATTTACAGATACTTTTTTTTTTTCCCATTGAAGTGTAGCTAAAACTTCAAAAATTGATTTGGTTCTCAAATTTACTAAATATTACTCGTTGAAATAAATATTACGAATTTAGTACTTTTTGTTTTCATGTCGATACATTGGAGTGAGTCTTTCAATCTATAAGCAACTTTCGATTCATATCATTTCCATTTCTTTTAAAAAAACATTGGCTCTACACAGTTGCATTATCAATTTCCATTTGCAACAAGACATCACCAAACAAAAAAAAAAAAAACATATTAGATTATTGGAAGATATTTAAAAATTGTTATGAAATAGTTTGTTCCATAAGAAATGTTGATATGAAATACATCATTATAATTCATAAATCGATGTCTTGTTATTTGAGATCCATTTTGCTTAATGTTTTCAAGAATCTATTAAGCGAAAAACATTACAAATAAGATATATTGGTCATATACTACAGACTACTATAGAAATATGAAATCAAGCATATAAATATCACATTGATTATTTAGAAAGATAAATTTATTTTCTAACCAGGAAATTGACATTTAACCTTGAAGCTAACGATAAGTAGATACATGTTTATAAATCTTAGAAAACTAACAATTTTACATTACGATTGAAGATAATCGATATATATATATATATATTATATATATATATAATAATATATATATATATATAATAATATATATATATGAAGATTTAGTTTAAGGGGGGGAAAAAAACCCTCAATGAAATGACTAATATGTTGTTCAAAATTTGAGAATATGAAATGCAATATAATTTTAATAGAATTTTTTAGTAATAGATTAAAACTACACTTTACACATAATTAAAGAGTAAAATATGTATATGGTAATAATTATAGACTGAGTCTATAATATATGTATATTAATGAACTTAAAATCGTCATTTTTATGTAAATATTTTTTAAATAGTTCAATTTGAACTTTTAGTTATATAAAGTATATATTTGTATACATTTTATTTTAAAAAAAATAATGTTATGCTGTAGTTTTAAATAATTTGTGTGCAAACTCAAGAAATTTGGGTTAAATTAGATTTTTTTTCTTGAATTGAAATTATAATTGTTACAAAATATAAAATTTCTCCAAATTTAAAGGTTTTAATATATACAAGGAGAAAATTTAATTTTGGCTCCACTGACTATTGGAGTTACGTTAATTGCAACACTTGACTTTCAAAAATGTTAATTTAGTACCTTGACTATGCAATTTCTATAAATTTTGATCACGCCGGCCAAATTGCCGGTCAAATCTCGCTTGACAAATTTTAAATAGGTCAAATAATGAGAGTATTTTAGTCATTTTACTATCTTTTCTTTCTTCTCCGATGAACTTCTCTCCATTTCCGGCGACGATTTCTTCTCCGATGAGCTTCTCTCCAAACGCCCGGAAAAGGAGGGTAAGGCTTTCTTTGGAGTTTATATGACTACTAGAGCATGTGATTATGTAGCAGCAAAAAATGGTAATATAAGATGTTTAAATGGATGTCTTATTTGCTGAAGCCATGGCGGTGAAAGAAGCACTATCTTGGGCTAAAGAAAGAGGAGAGAATAACGTGGTTATTTTTTAGATTGTCAGATGGTAACCAAATGGTTTGATAGTGTGGTACGTGATCATTCATATGCGGGATGTATTTTTGGAGGAGTGTCGGATTCTAAAACGACACTTTGAATCAGTGTCTATTCGTTTTATTTCGAGATCAGCGAACAAGTATGCTCATACTCTTGCTAGAGCTACCCGTTCACAATTTGATCCTTTGTGTTGGCTATCTATGATTCCTAATTGTATTGAACATTTATTTTAATAAAAGCTACATTTTACCTTTCCAAAAAAAAAAAAAAAAAAAAACTATATCTCCTAGTGAGGGTTAGGGTACAAGTCTAGCGGGGGGTGAATAGACTTGTAGGATTTTGAAAACTTTTTGAAAGTTAAAACAACCGAGAGGTAACTTAACTTCTTGTTCATAATGCACACCGGAAAATTTGTGTTAACCCTTTGAGAATTTCTTTGCACGTTATTTTTAATCTTGTCAAATTTTAGTTTGATTGTATGTTATGCAATAAGCAATAAGTAATTAAAAGAGAGTGACAGAGAGATTTTTATAGTGGTTTGTCTATACCCAACCTAACTCCACTCTTCTCCTTAAACCCTAAGAAAGTTTGCACTATTTCCAGTACAACTTCCCGAACGTTCACACTTTGAACACCAAGCCAGCCATGAACTTCATAACCAAGTTTTTCAACTCTTGACCAAGCTTACTCCGTCTCTTTCTACTACAACCAAGTAGATATTACAAGGTTGAAGAAAATGTTTTTCTTCTTCTCTAACTAGAGAACTTGGATCTTGAATCTAGATCTTGACGTCTTGAGCAGCACAAGTCTCTATAATCTGGATGTAATTCTTTTTCGGCTTTAGTCTCTCTTTCACTTGAACACTAGTCGCTAAAAAAACGCTTGAAAGCTTTAAGCACTTGATAAATTAAAATGGCCAGCACATTCTTCAGTCTTGGAAGATGGTATTATAGGCACGTTGAAATAGTTCTGTTGGAGGGAAAACTATTTTCAAACAGCTAATGACCAGCGTGTAGATACCAGCAAGTAGTCCGGAGGGTAGGTGAGTGTGTCAGATTTTACAGCATTAAAGACTCAATTTGTGCTGAACAATGCTTTTTGTTCTGCACAAAATTTCAAGGCATTAAAGGAAATAGCTGCCTTTGGATGTGTTCCTAGGATTCACTTTGACTGGACACATTCACTCATCTTTTTAAGGTTTCGGACTGTACAACTCAAAGAAGGTCTCGAGCAGTCATTTCGAGTGGTTAACTAGGTTAATGCCTCGAACCTTAGAGCCTCTTAGATACGAATGGTTGACTCTACCACTCATCTCTTCTACTCTTCGAAAGGTAGGTCCTTTCTACTCTTAGACCTTTGCGACATTTCGGTTACGAACAGTTGACTTTCCATTCGGTCTTGCAACACTTCGAAAGGTAGACCCATCTACCCTCTCGGTCTTTGCAACCTTTCGATCTTGATATCTTCTACTCTTCGAATCTTCAGTCTTTTGATCTTCAGCTGGACCACTCGTGAGTTAACCACTCGGTCTTGTAATGAAAATTTGATACTTATTAGGAAATTTTGATACGTATTAGAAAAAAATTATTAAATTAAAATGTAATATTTAAGGTTGAAAAATTACTTAATAGGAAAACTGTACTTATAAAAAATCAACTTTTGTATCATAAATAAAGATTGATCTCTTAAGAAAATTTTCCTTATAAATATAACCCTAATATTTTTAAAGATTATTTAACCACCAAACTTTATATTTTTGTCACCTCTAATTTTGTACAATTTAGAGACAAAATTTAGTACGCATATAATTGATGGGTCAAATTAACTATTATATAGAGACAGAATTTAATACGCATATAATTGATGGGTCAAATTAACTATTATGGTACCAAAATGGCAAAATTATCATTGATATTTTTCTTTTGAGTATTATTGATTCTATTACAGTGTAATATACTTTCATTAGGAGTCAATATTCCAATACTGGAGTTCAATCTTGTGACAGAAACAAGTATTAATTGAGCAGAAGGTGTCACTAAAATTTTAACATAAACCATTATAATTTTTCATAAAATTATACGATATAAAATACCATCCGCAATAATTATTATTTAATTATTTGCCACAATATTATTTATTGTGAATTTGTGATTTTTTTTTTCTAGATTTTATACGGAGCATTTATTAACCACTTGGATAACTTCTCTCCAGACTAATTAATATTCAAAATAGTATGGCTTTACAATGCATTGTCCTTTTTCAGTTACTCTTTCAGTTCCCACAGACAGTCTGTCTCTCTCTCTTTCTGGTTCTGATTTTTTGGTGTTCTTCTCACCAACCCAAGCCAGAAAGGATTTTTGTAGCTCTGTATTAAGTTAGTGGGTTTGGTTTGGGTTTGAATTGGATTTGTATAGGGAGAGGAGATTTAAGAGCAATGAGTGGGGGTGGAGGAGAGGAAGAGACAACATTGGAGTTCACTCCGACGGGGGTGGTCGCCGCCGTTTGCACCGTCATCGTTGCCATTTCTCTTGCCGTCGAACGCCTACTCCATTCTCACGGAAAGGTCTCTGCTTTTCACTTTTCCTTTGAAGTTATTCTCTTTCTTGATCTTCCATCTGATTGCCGTGTGTGGGTTGCTATAATTTTGTGTTTGCAGTACCTGAAGAAGAAGAACCAAAAGCCTTTGTATGAAGCCCTACAGAAAATTAAAGAAGGTCACAAAGATCTTCCAAGTTTCCTTTTGGACCCAAAGCATACTTTTTATTTCACATCAACTTTTTGTTTCAATTTTGTTATTATTACTGTTTATGGTATAATTCTTCTATTCATAAGAAAAAGGAAAAAAGTTTGGTTTACTTTCCACAAGTTTGGCTATTGAACTGAGTGAAAAATGTGTGGGCGCAGAGCTGATGCTGTTGGGGTTTATATCCTTGCTTTTGACTGTGTCTCAAAGTCACATAACCAAGATTTGCGTGCCTGAGGATATCATGCGCCACTTACTCCCTGTTCATTACCAGATGAAGCAGGCCACGCTGCCCCAGAAACAAATTCCCATCATCGCCGCTTGCTTTCAGGAGGAGATAGCGTTGGCTACTGTGCTAAATAGCCAATTTCATGTAGCTAATTCAAAATCAATACAGATTTCTTATCATATTTAGGTTCACTATATGATTAGGGAAGTTTCCCACCTAGTAGTTGTTGGGCAGAGGCCCGTGAAAGGCCAAGTCTAGCAATTGGTGTGGCTAGGGGATTGTTGGCCGTCAAGGGCCAAGTTCAGCACTTTGCCTCTCGAAAATGGATGGCAGTGCGCCTTCGCTATTGGCTATAGCTTTTGGCAAGTGGGCGAGAGGGGGAATTGTTAGGCAGTGAGGCCCGTGAAAAGGCTAAGTCTAGCAATTGGGTGGCTAGGGGATTGTTGGCCAGTCAAGGGCCAAGTCCAACACTTTGCCTCTTGAAAATGTGATGGCAGTTGCGCCTTCGCTACTAGCTATAGCTTTTGGCAAGTGCTGGGATGGGGAATTGTTGTGCGGTGGTGGCTAGGGATTGTTGGGTGGAGACCGGTAAAGGGCCGGTAGCACCTTGGCTCTCGAAAATGTGGTGGTAGCCTACAAGGAAATGAAGTTGTGTCTTGGCGTAGTGATAAGCGCTTGATCCTAACAATAGTGTTAAATATAATGATTTGAATTGAGTAACTGCCACATGGGAAATAATGACTGACATGTTTGGTAAATTAGTTGTTAGCCTTGCACAACCCCAGCCATCTATAAATGAGAGAATCGTGTAAAGACCAACCATGGGGTTTATAACAAATGTTTGGAATAGATGTGCCTAAATATCTTCTGCCTGTGTATTTTGTCAAAGGTACTAAAGTACTGAATCCACTGGTAATATTTGCAATAAAAACCAGCTTGGTTGGCGTGAGTGGCCGTGCACTCTCGTCCCTTAAGAGAGGTCGGGAGTTCAAACCCCTCTCATATGAAAAAAAATCAACCTGGTTAGCACTTTGCCCCTTAATTGGGCGACCCGGTGCCGAACCGGGATTAGTCTGAGTATGGTACGGGCTTAAAGGTGCTCTTATAGTTAGGGCTTGCTCAGGGCACCTCGTGGTCTGACCCAAAACAAAAAAATTGCAATAAAGTTTAATAATTAAAATTAAATGTGAAACGTTTGCTATCTATATTTAGTAATATTACAGAGAGGTTGGACTTTAGGCGAATTGTAATATACTCTACAGGGTATAAGTTGCTTTTCCAATCTAACATAAACTTTGAATTTGATTCTAATCCTAACAATACTGTTTTGCCAGAGTTAAGAGTTTAGACGCCGGATTCTAATGATATTTTTTTAATTTTCTTCTACAGCATAAGGTCCCACCCATTATTATCTCTCGAAGGTTTGCATCACCTGCACATCTTTATCTTTGTCCTTGCAATTGTGCATGTTACATTCTCCCTTCTCACCATTGTATTTGGAGGAGCAAAGGTCAGTTCAAATCTCAAGAACTACTTTGGTGTCATGCATTCCTCTTCCTTTGATTATTTTCTGCAATATCCTGTTTGTAAACTAGCTGCTCTTAATTTGTTAAACCATGGCATAATAGATACGCCAATGGAAGGCACTGGGAGGATGCCATTTGCCAAGCATAATTATGGGAATGAAAATGGTACAGTTTATTGCGTATGGAAATATTGTAGCCTTTCTACCCTTCTGTTCGTTCCATTATGAAATTATATTAAGAGTGAAAAAGTGTAAAATATGTGTTAGTATGGGAAAATATTAGATAGGGTTTTAACACTCAAGGTGGCGTTCTAAAGGAAGGAATTTACTACTTTTTCTGGTCAAGGAGGCAAGGACATTTAAGACTTTCAAGGTCAAATGTAAAGTAGTTACCTTTTGAAGTTGATTTGAACATTAGAATTTTGTAATTTTACGAATGAAAAAGAGCTCTTTTTTTTAGTATTACTGACTCTGTTACAGTGTAGTATCTGTTCATAACTACTTTCTCAACCTAATGAAGCAAAAGAGTCAATACTGCCCACACTGGGGTTTGAACCCATGACCCTCCCATGGGAGAGCCACTTCGTGCATTAGACCACAAGGTCATTGGCAATGAAAAGAACTTAGTTATCGATTTCTTTTAGGTCATAAAACTAGTCATCTATGATTAATTGTTTCAATCTTCTGTAAAATTCTAACTTTCTTCTAGTAATGGACATCATGCTTGTTCTCTGGCAGTTGGGAAACCGGCTGTCACCAATGTCCAGCAACATGATTTCATCAAGGAATCGCTTTGTGGGTCTGGGTAAACGGTCAATCATCTTGGGTTGGTTGGTATGCTCTATGCTTTCTGTTCTTTCCCCTACTAATCTCGTTGACCAGTCTTTGGGAAGATAATTAACAAATTTTATCAACACAGTTAATTCTCTGCTTACGTGTTTGTGGGTAAACCGGCAATCCTTAGGGATTTAATAGGTTTCAAAGATGAGGCATAGTTAAAGTGTTAGCCACTTGAGCTATTTACTGCTAACATCGAGTCTAATTAGTAGTGAAGAATGCAAGTGTGAGGATTAATCAGCATGGTTACATTCTTTGCTTTTGTCGGGGTTACTATAAGCATCGGTATGAGTTTAATTTACCTTATTTTTGGTGCACTTTTCAGCACTCTTTCTTTAAGCAGTTCTATGGTTCTGTCACCAAGTCAGATTATGCAGCACTTCGTTTGGGATTCATTATGGTAACTATCTCATGTAACTTTTTTTTTGTTTTTTGTTTTTTTTTGTTTTACACTTAGATATCTTCATTGCGTGTGTAAACTTACCTCCTGCAACGACCATTGTAGGGGAAATCCAAAGTTCAAGTTTTCAGCAAGTACATGATTCGGGCCTTAGAGGATGATTTCAAGACGGTTTTGTAAAGGTCAAGTGACAATGATAGAGGTTTCTTTACTAAGTTAATTTTTACTGTTTGTCTTTTCAATGGTCTACCTTCGCCTATTGCAAATTTCTTTTGCATTTTGGTCATTATAATGAATTTCTTTCTTCTTATGCCTGCATTGGTATATGTGGGTATATTGTGGTTATTTTCTTTGTGAATATTATGGCTATGCGCCATTCCAGCCCGGATATTATTATGATTCCTTTGGCAATTATGTTATCATTCTTCTATGATGCCTCGCAAGATTAATTTTATTCATTATTTTTGGGCAGGTGGCATACAATTTTGGATGCATTCATCGCCTTTTCGTTGTGGAGTGACTGTTTAGCATACTATTTTTTGGTGTGGTGTGTGTATGAGGGGAGAGGTTTGGGCAAATTATGTAGGGACCATGGTCCAACACAATGTTATGTGAACCATACAAAAGTACATTTTAATATACTAAGTACATTATTGTTGCTACTGAATGTACATTATATCAATATAAATTGTCACTCAGGACAAAAAAATGTATATCCTTGTATACAATATATCATTATTTTGTAATGAAGTAATTATTTATAGTAAGACAAAATATGGTCACAACAAAATAGATTGGAGAGTTTGCGGGTGTGGGGGTTATGGTGGTTAGCCAACGGTTCATTTACCATCAAGCGGACTTGTAGCAATAGAGCATGTTCTAATACGTTTATTTGGGCAGCAACTTTGACTAGCTTTTGCGTTCTTATTGGTGATAATTGTAAGGAGCCCCATTGAAAAAATAACACAGAAAAGGGCCAGGGTTGACTAACAATTGTTGGATCAGTCTTTAGTGGAGTTTTGGCCAGGGATTATACCCAATCTTAGATTCTAACAATGGTAACAGACTCCACTTTGTGGTTCCCTGTTGTATGACGAATTGAGTGACATTAGGGCCCGATCTATAGATTCTAACGAAGTTTCCGTTGTTTAATTTCAGCTTACTTGCCGTGGCACGAAGCTTGGACAGTAATTCATGCAATTGCTCATGAGGTTTTGCTGAGAAACATGTTGCATAGAGGGTGAATTGGTGTGCAAGCCTTCGATGAACACTTTTGGTTTGGTCGCCTCAAATTGCTGTTCCTGATACACTGCTCATTCTCTTCAAATGCTTTTTGAAAATTACGTTTTTCTCTGTTTTGTAAGCAGCTAATTGTTCGACCTATATCTGGCGATGCTCTCATTGTAGCCCTTTAGTATAATATGTTACTTCTTTTAACACAAATTCTAGGTGCAATATGGTTTTGATTCCTCATAATGGGCACGTCAATTCATCATCCCTAAGGCTCGTTATAGGTAAGTGCAATGCAATTTGCTCCCTTTGAGGGCGTTTTAGATCATCTACGAACCGAACCGGAAATATTTGTTCTTTATTTACAAGAACTTAAAACAAGAACACATTAAAAATTACTTTGTTGTTTATTTTTTTTCCAGAGTAATTATCAGCGTGCTTGCAGCTATAGCACACGCCCTTCTATGCATAGTACACAGGGAACTTATAAGCAGAAAAGATTGAATTTATTTTTTTTGAGTACAAACCGACTCTGTACAATGCAGTATATCTGCATAACTGCTTTCTTAACCTACTGAAGCACAAAGAGTCAATAGTTTGCCTCCACTGAGGCTCGAACCCCACCTCCCATATAGGGGGTAACTTGGTGCCGCTAGACCACAAGGTCCTGGCAAAGATTGAACTTTTGATTAGTGAAGTTTATTAATTTTCCCTTCCCATTGTTGTGTGATGCAAGATGGGAACCCATTTCAAGAAATCGATATTTGAGGAGCACATCCAAGTTGGGCTCGTCGGTTGCGCTCAGAAGGCGACCAGAGGAAGGGACTGAAAGCGGCATTTGGTGGCATCAATCACGGGGGGCTTCGACGGATGGTTCCTCGACGGGAGTGCAGATGGGAGGCGTTGGACGCAAGGAATCTGGCTCGACTGATGGGCCTCCGTCAGAGCGCTGCAGCAATGGGAGGGACGGGAGTAAGTAGAGTGTGTGAGAGTAATGTACAAACTAGCTATAGAACACCTTGTGGGCAAGGTAAGGTTATGGGATGATGAGAACTATCAAATGGAACCTAATACTTTATTGCAAAGTTATGTGTCATGAGTTTTGTTTTATCATGTGGTATAACAAAAGGGTGGGTAATTTTTGTTTCTTTATGGTTTACCTAATCAATTGACTAATGGCAAAAAAAACAAAACAAAGAGTAGAAGAAGAAAGAAATAAAGAAGAAAGAAATTAGGAGCTATATGATTTGAGGCGACCAAGTACTGCATTAATTGCTACGGTTTGTGGCTAGGCAGCCTGGAAGGGTCCCTACCATCATTTTACCCTTCATAGTCTTGTGTCTTTTTAAGCCCCCCTGAATTTCTTACCTTCATGTTTGTATCTCATGAGTCATGTCCTCTAACTTTTCCACTCCAACCCTAAACTCTCTCCCTCTCCACACTTTGTGCCCACTTCCCAACATTTGACCTTACAGGGCGTTCGGTTGGAGAGAGGAATTATGTGAGAAATGAATTGTAATTTCATGGGGAGTTGGATTACTAGAATAAAATGGAAATTTAAATTCCAGTGTTTGGTGACAGGAATATAATTACTGAAAATTTCAATTCAATGTTTGGTATACATGAGAATTGAAAGGAATAAGTAGTGTAAAGTTCAAATGTCCATTGTTGTTGTAAAAAAGAAAGATCAGACATTTATTTAAGTTAAAAAAGAGAAGGTAATTGTCTCTATTAGTATTTTTTTCTTTCTAAACTCCCAGGAATTAAAATCTCTAAGGGAGACATGGGATTTTAATTCTATGAAAATGGGGAATTGGCATCCT
>VALG01003616.1:0-25843 GCA_009835305.1 Ipomoea purpurea | reverse complement strand
CAAACCACTGAAAATACAAACATTGCAATTTACAATATTTTAACTTAGCGTTTTGGGAATGATTTCCCCAAAACACCTTTGTATTAATTTAAAAAATGTTTACCGTAGAGCCGTTTCGACTCCTTGAATAACAAGAGCTAGTTTAGTTGGCTCATGCTTGCCCATCAACGGACGGGCAAGCTTAATTTTTAAATTAGAGCCTTGAGGCTCCTCAAGACTCCCATGCCACTTTTCTCACCGATGTGAGAGAAGTGGCAAAACTAAGAGGAGTCGAACGTTGCTAACTGCTAACTGCTGATTGCCAAACAAGGACATTGTGAAGTAGTTTCTCACTTCAATTTGTTGTGTGATTTGAATATTCTCGTTGTCAACAAATCCCAAGTAATTAATATGATTGACTTAATTTATATATATATATATATATATTATATATATATATATATATATATATATATATATATATATATATATAATTTTTCATGGTATTAATAAACTACTTGGTAAATAAATATATAACATTATTCTGTATTATAACTTTGATACTTAATTAAAGAGAAAATGGTCAAATAGACCTTTGAACTTTCTTCAAAAGGGCAATTAGGTCCTTGAACTTTACAAAAGTGCAATTACACATTCAAACTTGTGAAAATGAGTCAAATAAGTCCAATTTACCGGTAACCAATAAATTATTGACGTTGACCGACGTTGACCGTTGCTAATTACTGTTCACCGCAATTCAAAAAAAAAATTAAAAATTCCGGCAACTATTTCTACCGGAGAAGACCACGCCCGGCAAATTAGTCACCGCGGACGTAAGGGACCCTTAAGCTATCTCTATGGACGCACTCGGCAAGATGGCCGTTAGGGAAAAAATACAAAAAGGCCAAGTCGTAGTCCAGAGCATAGTTCTTCGCAAGTCAATTCGTCACTTGATTTTGTTCCCGCAAAACGTGACAACACTTGAGATTCCAATCTTTCTTCATCTAGGTTTTACACTCAAAAATAATATTTCAATTCTAAGAGTTCCACCTCCTCTAGTGTAAAAAAGATGATCATTTATCCAGTTGACCACGTTAACTGAATCGCTTTGAACAACAACATTAGTCATTGCCATACTCCAAGCCACCTTGAGACCTTCAAAGATAGCCCGAGCCTCTGATCTGCAATCTCGGCCGAACACTCGTCCAAGTTTTTGTTGAAAATGAAATAGGTTAACTAAACCGTTTTGTAAGAGAAAGAAAGACGGTAAATGACCAAAATGACATTATTAAATTATGATTCATGCCTTACGAAAATTGGGACTGATTATATAAGTACAATTTAGACTAAAATTGTCATTTTCTTCAATTCTTTTCTTTACCTTTTTTGTTTTCTTATAATAAAATCAAGATAAGTGACATGATTAATAGTCTTAAAGGGACATTTAGTTTAACTTATATAAAATAAGTAACGTAATGTGAATATGATTATGTCATATGAAAAATACTATTACTATCATCAAATTCTACTCTTAACTTTTACCTCTTCTCACAAAATTTTGATGTTGATATTTTCATTAAGACTTACAAGATAAAAATAAGTTAATAACTAACCATTAATTGTTACATCATGAAGTAAAAACGAGGGAGTAGAAATATGGAGTACATGTAGTAGTATTTAACTTGATTTTTTAAAAATATTATAAGCATCATTTTATGTCTCTAATGATGTGATTTTTTAATTTGTGAGCTTCAAATTTATATGAATTGTTGGATTAGAATGGTCATTAAACTAACAACCACTCCAATCGTCTCGCAAACTACTTATATGCTTGTTTTTATTAAAATAAATAAATAAATCATATTTGTATATAAAAACTATTCCTTTTTCTTTATTCTTTTATATTAATCTCCCCTCTTATTTTTAACATATAAAAAATTCATTTTGTTCTCTCACACTTTGAGTTTTCTTCTCACCAATAATAATTTAAAAAAACTTTAAAAAATCATCGTGTTTTATAACGTTGCGATGTCCTGATGTTAGATATTCATGGTAAGTCCCACTAGGCTAGTTCAATTAATTCGATCGATCATCCTAAAAATTTATTTCAGTGTGAAAGTTCGATGACAAGAAGTGAGAATCTAGAGATTATCGTAACAACTCGCAATATTCATATAATTTATTACTCCCATTGTAATATATGAAAAATAGTACATTCACTCCCATTTTTTATTCCCAACTTCTACTCCTCTCACAAATTCTTGACGTAGACATATTTACTAGAACCCATACGATAAAAAATAGTTTATCTTTGTTTAGTAGAGTAAAATTGAGGGAATAGAATTTGAGAGTACATATATTAGAACTCGTAATAAATAGACATGTAGTCCTCAAAATCCGAGGATCTATTTGAACAGTGGGTAGTGTACAACTGTACAAGTTCGAAAATTGAATGAACCATAAACAACAAAGTCCTCAAGACTTATTACTGGCTGCTGCTTCTGCATTCTGCAAACCCTGCCATCACAATCTCTCTCTTTCTCTCTCCTATCAATTTCAAACTTGAAAAGTAATTAAATATTCAGGCTACATGGATTCAACCAAAACACAGGAACAAAAAAGCAGTGTAGAGCAATAGTGTTTTTGTGTATTTGGAATCTCTTTTCTCACCAGCTTGCTCCTAACCTTGTTGGCTCCTATCCCTCTCACTCCCTTTACTCAACCTTTCTCTTCTCCTCTACCCAAAATTTCTTCGATCGGAAGGTTCTGTTTGGCTGTTACACAAACAAAAAAAAAACTTTTTTTTTTGAAAAACTGGGCTGGCAGTTCCATTTTCTCTGACCGGTCTACTTTGACAGTTGTTAGAGAGAGAAAGTTCAAACCTTTACAGAAGGGGAGCGCTCATGGACTGGTTCTTGATGCTGTTTGGCCTGTTGGTGGAAGATGTGCTCTAATCAACGCTATTTTCTTTTGTGACAGAAAAATCAAAAATCAATCTTTTGTTCCATATATCTGTGTAGGGACAGGAAATTTGGGTGTTTTTGTTGTGATGAAGAACATGGTCTTTTCCCCACTATTCTGCTGCCTAAAGGGTTCTGGGTATGACTTTCTATTCTTGGATTTGTGCATTTTCCCCCTTTTTCCCCTCTTAATTACTTATTTTATTGATTTTCCCCATTTCCCAATTGGAAATTCAGAAAACCCACTGTTGTATTAACCAATGGCTGCTTAGATATTGTAGAAAAGTGAGGAATTAGCCCTGTACTTGTTTGCATAGTATACATATGTTATGTTTTGTTTTGGAATTTGGATATATAAGTTTGGTGGATGTTGAAAATGGAGATGGAAGGAGCCTGTTTATAGAATGTTGAATTGTACAGGAAGGATGAATCGAAGAAACGGGCAACGTGGAGGGTGTTTTCCCTGAAGGAATTGCAGTCTGCTACAAACAATTTTAACTATGACAACAAGCTTGGAGAAGGCGGATTCGGTAGTGTTTATTGGGGTCAGCTCTGGGATGGTTCACAAGTTAGTAATCAAAATGTCTTCTCCTATTTATATTTTAGTTATTAACTGTTTTATAGATTCGTGATATCTTGAATTATAGTGTCTGCTGAGGTAATTGGTAGAAAGAAGGGAAATGAAAACGAACCTTATTAGGGATTGTTAATGGACTGCTCGTCAAATCTGGTGTTATTTGGAATTTGATACACAACGGGAAAACTCTAATTGCTAGAATTCCTTGAAGATCTCATAGGCTCTTGCTTCAAAAATAAGAAAATTCTCTATATGTCTGCCACTGGAATTATCGGACTTTAATGTCAAAACCTTCACCCTTTATATATCACGATTGATGAGACGGGATATGATGATTGATATATGTCGATATGTCTGTGTGTGATTACTATTAATGGTTTTAGTAGATTGTGTGTTGGATATGCTCATGGATAAATCCAAATTCATTTTTTTTTTTTTTTGTGTTTACATAAACAAGATTCTGATGTTTTTAAGCAAGGTGGAATCGTTTCTTATGGACGTGTTTTATGCAGATTGCGGTGAAAAGGCTAAAGGTGTGGAGCAACAAAGCGGAGATGGAATTTGCTGTTGAGGTTGAAATACTGGCCCGAGTGCGGCACAAGAATCTGCTGAATTTACGGGGCTATTGTGCTGAAGGACAAGAGCGTCTAATTGTATATGATTATATGCCCAATCTAAGCTTACTATCTCATCTTCACGGGCAGCATTCAACTGAAAGCCTTCTTGATTGGAAGCGGAGAATGAGTATTGCGATTGGTTCTGCAGAGGGGATCGCGTAAGTTTTTATATGTGACATTACTTTGTTCCTTACCTTTATGTTTCGATATATCCCTGTCTGCTCTGATACCATGTTGAATTTGGAAGATGAAATGGCTTGGCGGGTGGAGAATAACACCACCCGACAGTTAGGCGAAAAATGTATAGATAATGTATGATTCTGTATTATCTGTCTGTGTTTCTAACAAAGAAACATAGTACTGTAAGTAACTACCCATAATTGACACCTATTCATAAACAGACACAACCTTATAGATAAACCTAACTTTTTATTTTTCAACATACTCCAGGTATCTTCATCATCATGCAACCCCGCACATTATCCACAGAGATGTTAAAGCAAGCAATGTGTTGCTAGATTCTGATTTCCGAGCTCAAGTTGCTGATTTCGGATTCGCAAAGTTCATCCCCGATGGCGCAACGCATGTGACCACTAGAGTAAAGGGCACGCTCGGTTATCTTGCCCCGGAATACGCAATGCTAGGGAAGGCATCAGAAAGCTGCGATGTTTTCAGCTTTGGCATTCTTTTACTAGAGCTCGCTAGTGGCAAGAAACCGATAGAGAAGGTGAGTGCAACGATGAAGCGCACGATCACGGACTGGGCCCTACCTTTGGCCTGCGAAAGAAAATTCAGCGAACTTGCAGACCAAAGGCTGAATGGAAACTACGTGGAAGAAGAGCTAAAAAGAGTGGTCTACGTGGCACTCGTTTGTGCTCAAAACCAAGCTGAGAAGAGACCAACAATGCTCGAGGTGGTTGAGATCCTGAAAGGCGAGTCGAAGGAGAAGTTTGCCGCTCTAGAGAACGATGAACTGTTCAAAAATCCTCAGGCTGCTGCTAAAGACGAGTTATCTGGAGCAGAGGACAGTTCAGAGTTCATCTCGGAGGAAAAAGAGGAAAAGGTACCACCAAAACAAGAAATCGAGAGAGTTGAAATCGGTTCCCCTCAAGTGAACTGATTCCCGGGGATCGTGCTTTCTGGTTTTCTTGCCCGCCCTCTCATAGTCGATGAGGTATTGTTTGAATATCCACACAAGGCTGCGAGTTTACAGCAGCCTGTGGGACTTCATTGCTTGTTGAATTGAAAGGATGATTTGAATGTGTTGTGTGTGTGTGTGTGAATATTCTTGTTGTATGCTATTTTTAGTTCTTTTAATCAAAACTTGAAAAATGTACAAGCTGTGCTGTGCTGTCATTGGATCATCATAGACAAGAGGATTATTTATATCTTTTTAGGGAATTTGGGTTGAAATTAATGGTGAAAACACATTTGGTATCACAACCTCACATTTTGTTTTCCTTTGGGTTGTAAAACAACTAACTCAACTATGTTCTATTGCTCACATTTATGGTGACTTTTTTAGCTTCTTCCTTTCTATTTTATAGTAGAGAGTAGAGACACCAGGGCGGTGTTTGGTAAATAGCTGTTAGCTGATTATGTTAATGATTTTAACTTGTGCATTAGTGACTTTCTCATAAAGCTGGTCGAAAAAGTTGTTTTGAACAATTTTTTGAATTTTAGGATTTTGGAGCAATAAATGATTACTAATTCCCGTCCTTTAAGGGACGAGGTGCTAAACCACCACGCCAACACCCAAGTCAAATAACTAATAGTGGTCAAATAAGTCAAAATTGACGGATAGGCTAGTTTGGATTTTCTTACTGGGTTAGATTTTATGTTTGTATTTCTACATTGAATCAGTTTTAAATTTTTTGTGTTGTTTGGTTGAGAAGTTGAGACTTGTTTTATTGTTTTCTTTTTTCCTGTATTTGTACTGAAGAACTTTATTTAATAAAATTTTATTCACCTTTTTTTTATTATTATTTACAAAACAACAATAACAATAACAATAATAATAATAATAATAATAATAATAATAAATAATAAT
Source organism: Ipomoea purpurea (assembly GCA_009835305.1). Taxonomy (NCBI): domain Eukaryota; kingdom Viridiplantae; phylum Streptophyta; class Magnoliopsida; order Solanales; family Convolvulaceae; genus Ipomoea; species Ipomoea purpurea. The sequence goes on along the minus strand of VALG01003616.1, from coordinate 19,660 downwards.
AATAATAATGATAATAATAATAATAATAATAATAATTGTACTATGACGTGAAGAAGCCTAAGCTGAATGGGCTGTGGATGAGATCCATAACGTGTGTTATTTTCTATGTTCACCTTTTTTAGTAATATTTATATTTATCATTTTTGTATATAATAAAATTTTTCTATATAGTTTCAAATTTTATTTTTTATTTTTTATCATCATAATATGGATATAAAAAGCTTTAATAGTAAACAATTTAAGTGTGTTATTAACCAAATCAGACAAATGTAAGATGAATGGAGTATAAGGATTATTTAGGGTTTGTTTGGTTCGTCCATGGGAATCGAAATCGGAATGAGTATTACATACTTGGTAATAGTAATGGGTTTTACTGAAAGTATTTTGCATGTTAGGTAGTAGGGTGGAATGAGAATGATTATCAATAATGTTGTTTGGTTATGTATGATCTTATAATGGGAATAAAGATTTTAAAAATACAAAAATACAAAATCAAGACAATTGATTTTAATATAAAGATATCCAAAACATCAATATAAACAAAAAAATAAAAATAAAAATCTAAAAGCACTAATCAAAATGGATGAGAAGGAATAAGAGAATGAAAGGGATGATACTCTTATTTTATTTGAGTATGAGTTTTTAAATTAAGGAGGTATTTGAAACCCATAATAATATTCTAAAAACCTATCAACCAAACAATATCAATCACTTTGATATTCATACCTTAGAGCTAAACCTGTCAACCAAACACACCCTTAGTAAGATATGACATACCTAACTGGCTAACTCACTATGCCATGTAAATATTTAGTACATTTTTTTTTTTTGAGTACTACAGACAAAAATCACTTTGTGCCACTAAATCACAAAGTCATTAGCATATATTTAGTATATGTTTAAATTGTATTGTATAATATTATATTTTTATTTATTTTTTCTTATAGTGCACTGATATTTGTATTACGGGATGAAATTATTATTTAGTGACTTATACAGTTATACCTTTTTTTTTTTGAGTCAACACTTTTTGATATGTGCGCGATAAAATAGTTATATTCTATTTAATAGTATTCATGCCATTGTAATTTGAATATTAAATCTACATGTTATAACACAACGTTCTCATTACCAAAAAGAATAATAACACAACGTCCTCTCTATACATATATGGTTATTTGAGTTTTATTACTAAAACAATTCCAAATTCATCAAATATTAAGCCTTGCTTAGATCATTTATATCAGTTGGATTTTTTTTTTCTCCGAATTTTTGTAAACCCTAACATCCACATCATCAGCCACATCTCACTCAATTATAAAAATCCATCTCCCCATTACTTTTAGATTTTTTCCAATTTTTATGGGGCCCCATTTACTCAACCTATATTTAATTATATATATCATTATTAAAAATTATTAACACATTAATATATTTTTTATTATTATTTAAATTAAAATACTGTCAAAATAAAAATTAAAAATAAAAATTAACATCAACATTTATATGCATAAATTTTTGTTTCAAATTTAAAAAATACAAACAAAAACAAAAAAATAAATTATAAACTAAAACTTTCAAAAATTTTTTTTAAAACTTACCAAAAAAAATAAGTGATTGGCCGTTGCGGTCTACAACAACGGCAAACAAGATAAAAAAATAAAAAACAAAAATAATCAAAGTGCCGCCCCACCTGAAGCGCCCGGAGCGTCAGTTCGCGCAACGCACCTGCCATATATTCTTTTTTTCTGTATTTTTCTGAAGTCAAAATAATTTCATCCCACATAGTGTTTATACTTTTATACCTCAAATTAATTTTTCTTCTGCATGACACCAAATAAATATTATCTCTCTACTCATGCAGCCTCTTAACACATTACTGAATAGCAAATTCTATTTGTGTTTTAACTCATTTCATATAGTTTAATCTTTGGCATAAATTGTTATTATTAAAAATTATTATAACTGATAAGCATTATAAATGATTCTAAAGACATGAATACATTTTATAATAATTATATGATTATTAAGTTATATTAATAAATAAAATATTATTTACATATAAAGATAATAATAATTAAAAACGAACATTTAATACAACTATTTTATTTCCCACTTTCTCTTTAAAGTTTTTTTTTTTTTTTTTTTGGGTTCGACAAGCAAACAGTGGAGAACTAAAATGGATATGTGAACACCCACTTTAACGAATTTTGTCTCTGTATTAAGTAATTACAAATGAAGTTAAAATTGTTATCAAACAAAGCTTTAATTAAAATGATATATATATATATTTTTTTTTTTTCTGGGGTCATTCGTTCAATTTGTCATTGGACAAAAGAACAATAATTATTGGGACACAAATTTCCAAGCACGACACGGGACAGGCGGCTGTCGTCAGACAAAACTCTCTCCAATCACGGGACATCATTCTTATTTCTTACACCAAATCTGACATATTCAACATCTTCTTGCTTGGTTTTCAAAATATATACTCCGTAAGTTGAGTGATGTGAGGATATTTTGAAGAATTTTTCAGAGTACCAATTTTGTGTGCTTAATTAAAAAATAGCAGGCTAGCTGTAACATGATAGGCTTGTTAATATGACATTGCTTTTTTAAACTACATGTCATAACCTTTTCCCATTTTAAATAACAAAATTTGGGTTTTTATCCACCACTTAGTTGTTCAGAATAACATATTCCCAATTTCAAATTTGTAATTGAGAGGTTAATATTAAGTAAACAAACACTCCATAAACACATACACATAGCGTAACTCAAGTGGCAAATGAGCTTTTTTTGGGGGGAGAATCTCGGTTCAATTCTCAACAAATTGCACATCTTGGCCTTTAGCTTCAGCCTCTCAGAGAGAAACCAGGTGGGACCTTAGACGTTAACGGACAGGGAAATAACCTATCTCTATCTACATAAAAAAAATACTCTGTAACCACACAACCCATCACATTTTTAATATTTAATTATTATGGATCAATTTGTTGTAAGATTATCTTATGTTATTAATAATATTTTATTTTTTTTGGTATTAGTTTTAATCACTTATTTGATTATTTTTTTTTAAATAATTAATACCATTTGACTGATGTGAAGTTTTTATTTCAGTAATTTAAAAAAAATTACAATAATGATAGTGAAAGCCTATTATTATAAATAGAGTTAATTTATTTTTTGGTCCTAGATTTTAGGGGTTGGACACATTTATCCACCATAAATAATTTTTGTCAGACTTATTAGACGTTGGACAATTTTAGTTCATCGTCAATATCCAGTTATCTCTTCATGAAATTGAATGACTCTTTTGTCCTTTTCGTATGGTCTTCTTCATCAGCCCTTATTTTTAACTTATTCTCAAAGGCAATCAGAATGACTTTTCACCATTTTGCTATGCTGTTGCGAATATCCATTTCTCATTTGGACTTGAATCATTTTGCTTTGTGTTGTGTATTATTGTATTTGTGGTAATAAATAATTTCAAGGATTTGGGTTAGTGTAAGAATTACAACTGATCTAAGAAATGGAATTGAGGAAAAGATGAAGAGAAGGGCGACAAAGGGCATGCCAGAGAAGCCAGTAAGAAAAAACTCGGCTTTGAGGTTACAACTCGCCAGTGGTTCAGGTTTTCTTGATTGGGCTGGTATGTTTTTGCTGTCTGGGAATTTCAACGCTCTTGTGTCAATGGCCAGGGCGCTAGGTGGACACCACGCCGTCACAACGCCAACACTGCCCTTTACACCATCTTCGCCGTCTTCGGGATCTTAGGCGCAAAATCTACAATGTCTTGGGCGCGAACCACCCTCTGCACCGGCATCTCCACCTACGTCCTCTACGCCGGCTCTTCCTCTATTACAACCATTACAAGCACCATACCTTGGCCGTTATCACTAGATCTCTCTATCGCCAGAGTACCTCTAGATTGAACCCCTTCTACTAGCTTTCTACGATATAGTGATTATGTTTAACTTCGTACTAGCTTTCCAATTTCTTCTTATTAAGTAATTTCGTGGTTTTGGGTATTCGAATTTTCCTTGGGTCTACGATCAGGTATGTTTGTTTTTGAGTGTTCGAATTGCTGACAACAAGATTTAGGGCCATTTGTTACTATTATTTGGTATTATACACATTTTCATTAATTTAATTAAATTTAGTAGGACTTTTTAAATTGAATAAGATTTAAGGTCCGTTTGAAACCTGAAAAGTATTTATAAATACTTTTGCAAAAATGACTCAATTTTTTGAAAAATTATGTTTTTAATTTTTGTTTGGTTGAATGTCAAGAAACTTATTTCCTTTCATATTTGCTAAGTTAGGAAATATATATATATATACTAATATTATATATATATATTAAATATAATTATAATATATATATACTATATAATAGTATATATAATATCATTATATTATGGTATACAATTATATATATTTTATGTATGGTTTATTGCTTACTAAACAATGAACATATTATTTGTTAAAATACGAGTATATTAATAAAAATTAATAAATAAAATAATAATAATAAAAAAAATAAAAAATATTAACTATGTTTGGTTGGTGGCAGTGATGGTGGTGGCGATAGTAGTGGTGTGTGTGGTGGTGTAGGCATATTAGTGGTCGTGTGATAGTAGTGGTGGTGTGGTAATAATAATACTCCCCCAAAACTAATTTAAAAGAGAAAGAATGAAGTGAGAGAAAAAAAATAAAGAATTCAGAAATGTATTCCGATCTAAAAATTTATAAGATATTTCTGTTAAAATAGACATTTTTTTCGGTTAACCATAATGAATATTTTTCCTTGACTCTCATTTTCCTTGAATAACAAACACTAAAATAATAACTTCTAAAAGTCATTTCTGAGTTTCTAAATCAACCTTTACTTCAAAATAAATGTTTTTTTTTTTTTTTTTTGAATGCTACTAGCTCTTTATAAGTAGTATCTGTTCATATATTTTCTCTAACCTACTGAAACACAAAGAGCTAATAACATCTCTCCACTAAGGCTCGAACTCACAACCTTCCATTGACCACATAGTCCTGGTAAAATAAATGTTCTTAGTTATACAATTTGTGAAGTTTGGTGAATTGTTTAAAAAGTAAAGCATGGTTGCAGTAGGCGCTAGGCTAGTCGGGCGCCCGGGCATCGCCTAGCGCCTAAGCTAGTCTAGGCGGGGCCTCTGATTCTTAGGCGCGCTAGGCGGCGCAAAAAAAACAGTTGGTAGACTGCTATATATATATTAATGATTTGTTTTCAACATTTATTCAAATAACACATCCAAATAAAATGAATTAATGATATTCATAAGTTCATAATATCAAAACTATGGTTTTCAAAAAAAAAAATTATATTATATAAATGAAAAAAAATTAGTCAAGTCGACCGAGTTAACTCAGTAACTCGATAAAAATTGACGAGTAAACTTGGCGTAATCAGCCGAGTTAGGCGCTAGGCGACCGGATTAGGCGCTAGGCGGGCGCCTAGACGGCGGTCTCCTAGGCGGGAGCCTAGGGGGGAAATCGCCACGGCTTAGGGGCGCCTAGCGCCTAGGCGGCGATTACTCGGTGCCTAGGCGGGATTTTTGCAAACCTGGGTAAAAGTATTTGAATATTCTAAACTGAATGTCTTAGTCGATAGTAATTACTTCTTACAAAAAGTTGACTACTTTAATTTGTTTTTTCTTTATTTATTAAATTTGTATGTGGTTTGTGGAACATATAGGTTTGAAGTTTGAACGTACATTATACGTTTGAAAATTGAATACGTGCCGCTTGGCTCTACTAATCCATCTCATATTTATATTTCACAAAAATTATGTAGTTTACATTTATCTTTTCTGTATAATTTATAAATTATTATATTTTATATGAACAAAAATTATCTATTACATATACTCGAATAATGATTAAGAATTTTCATAATCATAAAAAAATTAAATCATTTTAAATAGAATTTTCTCAAACACAAATTATTTTTAATTAGACCACGAGATATCTTGAACAGACCCTAACTGTAGGAGGTATCTTTAAACCGTATAATACTCAGATTAATTCCTATTCGCATCAGGACGGTCCAATTAAGAGGCAAAATGCGGTCAGATTAATTTTTTCATAAGAGGGGACCCGAACACAAATTATTAGTTACATTTCAATATGAACTAAAATTTTGTTCATTTTTGACTATTCGATTTATATTGAATAGAAGAAACAAACAAACAAATAATATGAAAACTGTTACAATGTTATATGAAAAAATATGCCGTCCATGTTCAACCATTCAACATAGCAAGAATTAAAATGTTATACAAAAAGAGTTTGAGTTGCTTAAATATGAAATCGATCTTAAATCTTAAACGAGTTTAATTAAAATTTTGTTAACATAATTTCATCTTGTGGGATACAAATACCAATTTAGAATATATGCAAACAAAATTATAAATATACCCTGACCACTTATATTATTTTTTAAATGATATTTTTTTACCTATGAATTGTAGATTTTTTCTCTCTCTCTAAATGATATAGATAAGGGATAAAATAGACATTTTCTCATTCTTTTGGCCGAGTTTGAAATTTGGGATGAACTTTGACATCATTGATGAGTATTGCGATGAGTTGAGTTCCGAGTTCCGATCCATAAATGTCAATTTTTTTTTGGAAAACATAAATGTTAAAAATTGTCTTCTGAATTATTAAATGGCCAGAATACCCTCTTATCAAACCCAAATTTCCGCCGAACACCTTATACTCAGATGACATGTAATGATTTTTACATATGGGAGGTCACGAGATCGAGTTTCAGTGGAGGTGGTGCTGACTCTTTGTGCTTCAACATGTTGAGAAAGTATAGATGAACATATACTACAATGTAATAGAGTTAGTAGTATTAAAAAAAAATCTAAATTTCCACAACTTTTCTGGTAGGCCAACCTGACGTTGAATTCTTAATGTAAATTATTCCTTAAATGGGCGTTGGGTAATAAAATAGTAATTCAAATTACATTATTTGGTAAGCAGGAATAGAATTATTGGGATGGAGAAGGGAATAAGTGATATAAAGACTAAAATGACTTTGTGTAATTTTTTTTTTTGAAAGCTAATAACCTTGTGTAATAATAATACTAATAATAATCAAGGGTAACAAAGTTTTTTTTTTTTTTTTCATTTTTCCCTTTTCTTTCCCCCTTGAATTGTAATTCATATGGGGAGGGTATGGATCAATTCGGTAGAATTGCAATTCACTCCAATCAAACATTGTAATTTGGGTGGCCAATGAATTATGCTGTAATTGAATTGCAACAATGAAACGGCCCATAAATTTCAATTCAATCCACATTAAATTATATAGAAGCCTCACAAAATTTTTAGATTTGAAAATTGACCCCTTTTATTGTGTATTATTATGTAATTCTTTTAAAGAAAAATAGTCAAACAAGTCACCAAATTATTTAAAGACATTCAATTGCACCCTCACATAAGAAAAATCTTCATATTAACTCTTGAACTTAAAAAAATATATGATGCATTTAACTCTTTTTTTTTTTTATCATAAGTTACTTGTGATTGTAGGTTATACTGCTATAACTTCCACTTATAATATTATTTTGCTATAAAAATCTCTGCTTGCATGCTACATGTATTATTTTAATCTTTTTAATATTTTATCTACTTGAATAAAATAAAATTTAAAAGAAGAAGAAGAAAAAGTGTAGGAGAACATGGGGACCTAGACAACTATTCATGACCTCATTACTTTCATTAATGTCTCCAAGTAATGGATAGGAAACTTCTTCAATGCATAGACACATTAGTCAAAAGAGTGAACTATATATAAGGTGATTGGCATTTAAGATTTTTAAATTGATTTTTTAGATGATTAGAAAATTCGTAATCAATATATGAGAAAGAGTAAATTTTTATATAAATTATGGTCCAATGGACCATAAAAATATATTTTTTAATATATTAAAAATACATTATTTGTATACTAAATGTATATGATACAAAATAATGTATTTTCAGTTCTTTAAGACCGAAGAAAATGCAATTCTTGCTGCTTGTATTTCTTTTATTTTTTATTTTTAATGAATAATGTGATTTTGTTTAAAAAAAACGAAGAAGGTTATATTAGATACAGGCTAGGGGCAGAGTACTATAGTATACAAATAGGATTTTAGGTTATAATTAATTGTGGTTCACTTGACCATGAATAAATCATCAATCATGTGGTGCATATGTTTTTTTTTGCAAACATTACTTTAAGACATGGTTCTAACTTCTAAATGTGTATAATAAAAAGGTATGCGGGTAGGTAAAGAGAACTGAAGTTTTTCAAGGTGTCTAATTTGAATTTCGGTGGAGGCTATTTTTGATCGATTTGATTTTAAGCTGTAGGAATTTTTATTTAAAAAATAATTCCTCAAATAAATAGGTTTGCTAATATTTTGGAATTCATTAAACCAAATTAAAGTTTTTGCCATACTAATTTTCTTATCCCACTAATAGCACGTTTGGTTCATAGAATAGGACATGAATGGAATAACATTCTTTGGAATAGACCTATTACATCGTTTGGTTGGATCATTTTGTCATGGGAATAACATTCCTAGGAATGAGCTATTACCTTTGCAAGGGAAATAGCTATTCCTAGGGGCCTTTGCACAATATATAATATTATATTTATTTATAAATATAATATATTAATATAAATGTATATATTTAATTAATTATAATTTTTATCTATCAATCTATCAGTAAATATATATTTAAATAAATTATATATATGATAGTGTTAATTCCACGTAACGGTAAATAGTAATAAAGATAGTCCAATCAAAGCAAGTAAATTTTTATTGATCGGGATAAAGGCCTAATACAATCTACATGGCTATTCCAGGGCCGACTGACTGCGGTACTGCTGCCACGTGCCTCTTCTCGGCTCTCTCGTCTAAGGGCTATCGATCGGGAGTGAAGTCGTCGGCCGAGTGATTCCCGGTCGGGAACCGACCGGGTTCTTCTAAGAAAGTCCGACCTGTTACCTGCATAAACAAGAATAAAAGACGAAGGCATGTCGGTCGGGGTATTCCCTACCAAGAGCCCCCCCAGCCAGGGCCTTTTTGATTTGCCTGAGAAAAAACGGGACGGGATGAAGCAAGTCCAAACGTCCGCCGCCAACCCGACCGGACAGCCCTATCATTTGGTCGTGCCTCGTGTCGACTCTGCACGCCTCTGCGACCGCAACGGTCGCCTCGGAGCTGGAGCGGTCGCGTCACGCAAGTGGGCCCGTTTCCCGCCCAAATTGCTCTCCTATAAATAGGCCCTTCTTAGAGTTCATTTGAACTTTTTACCAACCATCCTGAGTCGATCGGAGCATCCAGAGGGGTCCCCGAGTGAGCAACTCACAAAGTCGGTCGAGCAACCTGCATTCAGCCTTCCCCAACCAACTACTACCACTCGATAAGTTCTCTGCTCCTTAGCTCTTAATTTTCCTCGCTTTACATTTCCTCTTAATAGCCAACTATAGGCCTTAGCTGACCACGACCCGAGCATACCCGAGCCCTAATACAATCCCGATCGGCCTGTGGCAACACGAGCGCGTGCACTGCCACGCGCCCGTGTGACGCGTCAGGCGCGCCTGACGCGTCCTTTTTTTTTTTTTTATTTATTTAAAAAAAAATTTAGTTATTTTTTTTTCTTTCTTTTTTCTCTCCCCTCCCATCTTTTCTTTCCTAATCACTCTTACATTATCCCTCAAATTCTCCCCAACCATTATGGATGCTCTAATAATAAAGACAGTGGTGAAAAATAACAGAAAGACCGGTGAAAAGATGATGAAGTAATTCATCTGTATTATTGTGTGTGTGTGTTTTTTTTTTTTTTAATGTTGGTAATGTAAAATGTAACGTATAGTATTGTGTGAATATGAGAGAAGTAGTTTAATTATATTAATATATTATATGATTGATGAGTAGTATATTTGCAAGTTTGTAAGTCAACTAGTGTTTGTATGTACGTTTTGACTACCATACTATACGTTTCGTTAAGCACTAACTGCTTCAGCTGGCTGTGGTTCTGAATCGCCTCCCCATTTCTTTATTCTGTCTCCAGCAAGCAAAGCCTGCATGCATTTAAGCATTTATATATATATATATAAACCAAAGATTGAGTGAGCTAGCTCATGGCTTAGAGATCGAAATCCAAGATAATACAGATGAATTACTTCACTAATATATATATATATATAATTGTACGTATACCTCCTTGTTCCAGTCAGTTCTGAGGACCATAACTATCACAGCAATGGTCTGAACCACATTTCCTATCAGCATTCCATACCAAATACCCTACATTAATCATTCACAACAATTATGTTTTGTGAAATAATTAAACCTTAGCTTTTTGGGAGAAATTAATATAAATTAAAGCAAATTAAAAGTAGCATATATATATACCTTGAGACCCTTGTTAAAGGCAAAGCCTAGTAGCAGACCAATAGGAATTACCCACCAAGTAGTAGCATACAATGTTCACATATGCTACATGGCTTTGCCACCCTGCTCCAATGGCTACCCCTGCATGCATTCAATTTTCAAACGTACGGAACTCAAAATATTTCATCAGATCAAAGCCTGAACAAGAGAATTCAGAATTTTGCACAAATTACCAGAGAGTGTTGGCTGAAGGCTGTTAAGGGTAATGGTAAACCCTAACAATGGCGTGAGATCATATACAAGCTGCTGTACTGCGGAGCTTTTCGTAAACAATGGCGGATAACGGCTTCTAAGGACAACCGGAATGAGTCCTAGGATGATTCCGATGAATACCGAGGTGGTTGTGGCTACAATTACAGAAAATTTTGCGCTTCTCGGATGTCCTGCGCCTAGCTCATTCGACACCCTCACCACTACACACATTATTATATATGTGAGAAGTGTCAGGTCACGATATTTAACTGTAAAATCTATCTAATACTAATCAGAATAAATTATTTGTTACCTATAAAAAAAATTATATAATTGTTACTTATTATAAGAAAAAACGTGATACTTTTGATAAATTACCTTATTGCGGCATTGAATCCAATACCCACCATTATCGTCCATTGCAATATATTAATGCTGCGAAGTGACCATCTTACATTAATATAAATACTATTTGCACATAAAATTAAAAATTCTATACAAAAATTAATGAAGTTGGAAAATAAATTACACACAAAACTCACCATATAGAAGTTGCATCAACTGAAATTTCTGCATTTTTAGTGTATCCAGAAATAAGAATAAGCGCCACAAAGTACCACATTTCTAAGCTGCACAAATCCCCAAAATATTGTGATTAGGGGAACATTCAAGACATTAAAAATTGTATTAAGTAACATTTAATTCTGAAAAATTCTAATTTTCCCTAAAAATTTCCCTCAGCTCCAAGATGTGGCTAGCTATATCATGAATTTGGTTTGATCTCACAGCATCTAATTAAACATTAAACTAACTAATTATAAATATTATTGAAAGAGGACAATTTGTTGAAATATCCAATTATCTAGATATAGTAAGGATGAGAATTTGTTAAAACCAAAGGGAGTATAAGTTTATTGGCATGATCCCTACTACATAAAACCATAAAAATATATAAATCTTGACTTGGTAACTACAAGGTTACAAATTCACTTCCAACCGGAGCAACCTCTGCTTAGTTTGAGCAGACTAGTTTGTGCTGGTCAGCTATAGGCAATCTAGATTGGTTTACTTCTGATGGTTCTTTGACACGCTTAGTTTGAGCTGGTCAGTTCTAGGCAATCTAGATTGGTTTACTTCTTATGGTTCTTTGCCACGCTTTAGTTTGAACTGGTCAGCTTTAGGCAATCTAGATTAGTTTACTTCTAATGGTTTTTTGTCGCGCTTAGTTGGAGCTGGTCAGTTCTAGATTAGGCAATCTAGATTGGTTTACTTCGGATGATTCTTGTCGCGCTTAGTTTAGGCAATCTAGATCAGGGACGGAGGAGAGGAGGGGGGGCAGGGTGCAGCTGCCCCCCTCACCCCACCCCCACCCCATATATAGTATTTATATGTATATATGTATATATAGTACATGTTTTAGTATTAGTATAAAAAAACTATAAAATATTAACAAGAAGTGATGTTATGATTGGTTTATTGATGGTTCTTTGTCGTGCTTAAGTTTTGAACGTGGTCAGCTCTAAACAACCTAGATTAATTTACCTCATGAAGATTTATCTAGTATGTAATAGTGACAACGAATTTCCCACCCTCATCACTAAAAAAAACAATAAATCTCTAAATTGATATTAAACTTACCAAAGCATTACTCCGGATGCAAGAGATAGGCGAAGAAAGCCCCTAAGATTCCCAAAGGCCTTCCGAGAAAATCCATTCCAAGCATCACCACAAGCCCCAGAGAAAATGTAAACCAGCTGCGCCACCATGATAAACAACCATGCGGCATTCAGCACCACCGCCGCAGCCGGCAGCCCCCAATGCAACTTGAGCATAAACAGCCAGCTAAACACGACGTGCCCAGCCAAAGCCACGGCCGTAATACCCGCCATCACCAAGATCTTGCTCTGTGATTGCAAGAACTTCTGGACCGGAAAAATAATCACGTAGGCGAAGAGCTCCGGGATCATCCACAACGTAAACCTCCCGGCGGCTTTCGCAATCTGTGGATTTTGGCGAAGGAGTTTGAGGATTGGAGTGGCTAAGATTGTATACTGATGTCAATGGGTATGACTATAACCGTCAGAATAATCCATGATCTTTGCATGTAAATGCCTAGCATTTCTATTCTTTGCCCCAATGCTTGTCCACAAAGTGTTTCCAGTGCACTTCCCATCCATACTGGGACCAATTCAAGTTGAGAATACACAAAAACTATTAAATAGCTGCCGGAATGTTAGTAATTTGGTGAATAAAGGAAAGGATATATACATATATGACATACATACCAAGATCCCAAAAGCAAAGCCAGCAATAAGATTGTTCTCCACCGCCACGGCTGCAAGTTGAATGTCTCCGACATGGCCGGCAAACACCTGAGTTATGGCACTAATGGAGTATTGGAAAACAAGAGTGCATATGGCCGGAGCGGCGAGATACCATAGCTTCTTGGATTCAGAATAGAATTCCCTCAAGTAATTCTTTAACGTCCTTGATTTCTTGGATATCACTTGCATATGCAGAACTCATGTTATGTATTCTCTTTGTTTGTGTGTCGTCAAAGTATGGTACAAACTTAAAAAGATCTTTTTACGGTTAGAGTTTGCTCAGAACTAACTCAAATAAATAACCATATATGTCATCAAATGATAGTCCTACCTTATTAGTTAATAACCATACATGCCATCAAATGATAGTTGTATGTTATTAGTTCTCTTATTCTAGTTGTAAATGAAGTCTGTCTAACTATCAATATTGCATCATATAACAAATACTTAAACCGACAGCTTCATTCGGCCAAATTAAGTTTGTATATGCAATAATATAAAATATGACTCAAATTAAGTTTTTTTTATTTTTATTTTTATTTTTATTTACAAGCATATGACTCTCAGCTGTCTAGGAGTCAAGGCCATTGTTTCCTTCTTCAACCGACAGCTTCATTCGGCCAAAAGAAAAAGTATTCTATAGATCATAGATGTGTCATGTGTACGTACGTTTTGATTAAAATTTAAGTTAAATCCATCGAATTGAAAAAAAAAAAAAATCAATGAAATAAAATATTTGATTTTTTTTCAATCATTATACCATGCACACATAGTAATGTGCGTCCCGTGCTTCCAAAACGACGTTATTTGTTAAGTTATGTGGGAAGTTGACAAAGACAGAATGTATGTGTATTCTGTTATATAATTATGTATAAATTATGTTATACCATTATGTACATTTGTTATATAATTATGTACATTTTTTTTATATAATTATGTACATCCAAAACAAGGAAATTTATGTGTATTATGTTAAAAATTTATGTGTATTATGTATTATGTTAGATTATGTGTATTATCTTTTCAAAAAAGAGTAGGTGTATTTTGTTATACAATTATGTATATTATGTTATACAATTATGTACATTCTATTATACAATTATGTACATTTTCGAAACATGAGATTTTTTTTAAAGAACTTAACCGTCGACACACGGAAGTTCAATATATGTAAGATTTTTATATATTTGATAGACTTGAATGATTTTTAGATATTATATTTAAAGTGTTTTAAAATATATTTTGTTTAAATAGAATAAATACAATTTGTACTTCTAAGTCCAATATATCTAAGACTTTTTATATTTGATATCTGAACTAAATTTATATCTATATAAATATAACTAAAAATATATCTGAACTAAATTTACATCTATATAATATATAACTAAAAATATATCTGAACCAATAACCTATTAAGTTCACCTAAAATTTAGTTTAGATAATATTAATATTTTTTTGAGCTAATATTGAAAATGTTTTTTGATATATTCATTTGAATGACATGTATATAAATATGAGTAAATACCCAAAATGGTCCCTTGACTATAGCTAAATTCACAATTGGTCCTCGACTTTTAATTTCAACCAATTAAGTCCTTAACTTTGTAATTTTGACACGATTTGATCCTCCATCTATTTGACCATTTGTTGATCGTGATCGACGATCTCCAGAAGAACCTTCAACTCTCGTCGGAGCACGTGGAGGCCTCCAAGATGACGTTGCACCGGTTCGGAAACACATCGTCTTCTTCGCTCTGGTACGAACTCAACTACAATGAATCTAAAGGGAGGATGAAGAAATGCGACCGTATTTGGTAGATTGCTTTCGGTAGTGGATTCAAATGTAACAGTGCGGTCTGAAAATGCAACCGAAACCTTAAAAACCCGACGATTGACCATGAAATTACATATATATTCTCAAACTCACAGTCAACAAACGGTCAAATAGACAGAGGACCAAATTGTGTTAAAATTGCAAAGTTAAGGACTTAATTGGTTGAAATTGAAAATCGAGGACCAATTTGTGAATTTAGCTATAGTCGAGGGACCATTTTGGATATTTACTCTATAAATATATAACTTTTTACTTTAAATTCTAATATAGTAATATATATATATGTAAAATATCAATATCCAATGAAAATGTTTTTGGATATATTCATTTGAATGACATGTATATAAATATATAACTTTTTACTTTAAATTCTAATATAGTATATAGTAATATATGTGAAATATCAATATGCAAACGTGTATATATTACAATATAACATAACTAAAAATATCCGAACCAATATTGAGTTCAATCAAATTATAAAACTCAGGCTCAAACCCTAGACCTCCCACATAGGGAGTAACCGAAGACCAGTGGATCATAAGGTCCTTGGTGTTTAATTTTTAATTTTGATAATAGAATGTGAATAATGTCTAACTTTAGAATAAACAAATAAATTATATTTAAATAAGTAATGCATGTATACAGAATAAAAGATGGTGACTTTAGTATAAAACTTATGCACTTTGTAGTATAAAATCTTTGCACTTCAAAATTAGAGAAAATTACCAAAATACCAGTTTTGTTTTTTTTTTAATAAATAATTCATATTACTCTTTGCACTAGTAATATAAGTATAAACATATGCACTTATAGTATACAATTTTTGCACTTTGTCGTATACATCTTGTCATCTTTACATTCAATGTTAGAAAAATTACCAAAATGTCACAACAGGTTTTTTATGTGTGTGTGTGTGTGTGTGATTGCGTGCGGTGATAGGTTATAGGTGAAAGATGGGTTTAATCTCAACTCTTGATCTAGCCAAAATCAACAGCCCAGATTGAAGAAAACTTAAATCTAGTCAAAATCAATAGCCCAGGTTTAAATCAGTTTTATTTTTAAATAAGTATTGAGATCAGTTAACTCATTGGCACCCAATGAATGAAAACTACATCATTATGGAAGTTTGGAGAATAAGATTAGAAGGGCAATGCAGCATTTTCCATAAACTAATTACACTTTTAACATGAGAGCAAGTTATTTGCATATATATATATATATATATATATAATCACGTTCAAGTGCGAACTGCCTGCCACAGGAGAGAACTGAGAACTATCCAGCACGCGCCACGTCCAGATCTAAGGGATGAAACACTAGTTTGTTTGTTTGCTTGCTTGTTTTTTTATTATTTTATTTTTAAAAATAAATACTTTTATTTATTAAAATATTATTTTTTATTAATTAATTAAAAAAATAATATTTTAAAATTAAAATAAAAAATAAAACCAGCCACCGCCTATCTGCGCCGGACAGCTAGCGGTTGTCTTCTTTCTTCACGGACAGCGGTGGCCACACGGCCGTCTAAGGAAGACGGCCAAACGTCCATGGCCGCCTTCCTTAGATGACCGTGAAGAAGGAAGATAGCACTAGCTGTCCAGTGCAGACAGCCGGTGGTTGTTTTTTTTTTTTTTTTTTTTTTTTTTTTTTTTTAAATTTGTAATTATTATTATATTTAATTAATTAATTTATAATAAATAATATTTTTTATTTTAATAAATAAAAAACATTTGTTTAAAAAATAAAATAAGAAGGACATGTGTCAACACCATATCGATTTAACCTGATAAACAAGTCATATTGGACTTAATTGAACAATTTTACCGGTTTAGAGGACTTAAATGAAGCTTTTTTCACTTAGGGGACCCAATTGCACTATCCACTTGACTTAGGGGGCCAATTTGACACTTTTCTCTATTAGTTTTTTACGCGCATTGCGCGATTGAGATAATGCCCAATGTTTTTTTTTTAAAAAAAACAAGTACTATAAAGTATATCAAGGTACTACTTTAAGTCATTTATTTTACATGTTAATATGATTGGCTTTATTAATTTTATTTTATTTTTATTTTTTATATATTTAAGTACTATAAAAATATATCAATGCAAGATTATATTAGAATTGTTCATGCATAGATAATTAAATGTTGAATTTGCGTATTTAAATAGGTAATTCTAAGTTTACAAATGCAAGATAATATAGTCAAGATTAAAATATAATTGGGAGAAAATTAATTATAATTGTCAATAAAATAGTTGTATGCGTATGGTTGAAACCAAATACGGGAATAAGGGAGAGCAAATAAAAATTAGGGCATAAAATATTAAATATATCTAATTTGAAGGGCTAACTATTGATTGCTAAACAAGGACATTACAAGATAGTTTCCACCTCAATTTGTTGTGTGATTTGAATACTCTTTTTGTCAATAAATCTCCCAAGTACTTAATATGATTGGCTTAATTATACTTTTTTTTTTTTAATTTTGTTATAACAATTTTATTATTATTATTATTAATTATTATTATTATTATATTATTATTTTATTAATTATTATTATTATATATTATTATTATTATTTTATTATATTATTATTATTATTATTTATTATTAATTATTTTATTATTATTATGTATACCCTAGGGTCATTTACATGTTAATCTAACGCTAATTTTTTCAAATATCTTTTTAACAACCGTTAATATAAGTGGTCCGTTAGTGTTGCAAGGATTCGCTAAATTATCCGCTAACGGCTGATTGATCAATACAAGGACATTGCGGATGTAGTTCTTCGACTTCATTTGTTGTGTATTTGGAATGACTCTGTTCTTTGTCAGAAATTCTCCAATAGTTAAATTGATGTCGACTGTTCTTTATTAATTGGGTGTTGGTGTTTTCCCTTGTTTAAGTTTATTAATTTTTTTCATGGTATTTGGCTGTATAAAATTAATTTGGTAAATAAATATATAGACTATAGTTGTGGGATAAAATATAATAACATTTATATTTAATTAAAAAATATAGTACCAAAAAGATAATAGACAAATGTAAAAATGATGTATAGAGAGATTAATATGGATTAGAGGGTGTATATTTGGAAACTCGAAATGAGTAATGGAAAGTACCATCTTTCCAAGTTCAATATCCTTGATGAGTTCTGGTGTGCACAGGAAAGAGAAAAGAAAAAAGAGAAAGAGAAAGGAGAAAATGATTAAGAAAAAAAAACGCGTTCCCCAAAAAAAATAGGGAAGTCATTCCTCCAAAAAAGCCTATTTTCCATAGTCAAGTGAAAATGATTCCGTTAACTGATTTCCGGGCACATCCAAACAATGAAACTTGAAATGAATTCATAACTCATTTTCGAGTTCCAAAATACAACCTTATCAATATTATATTCCACCTACATTCTATTATCTTGTGAAACATTTTTATTAAATATGTCAATTATAATACCAAAAATGCTAATATATTATTAACCAATATTTTAATTAATACCAGAAAAATAAAATTAAGAAAATAATTAATAAGACAGTCATATTAACTACTCTGAGAGATTTGTTGAACAAAGAGAGTATTCAAATCACACAACAAATTGAAGTAAGAACATCTCGCAATGTCCCTTGTTTGATAATCAGCCGTTAGCGCATATTACGAATTTGACCAATCCACCCAGAATTATATTAACGGGTTGGTAAAAAGATATTTGAAAAAAATAGCCGTTTAGATTAACATGTAAATATGACCTAGGGTAAAATAATAAAATAATAATAAAATAATAATAATAATAATAAAATAATAATAAAATAATAATATAATAATAATATAATATAATAATAAAATAATAATAATAATTAAATAATAATAATAATATAATAATAATAATAATAATATTGTTATAACAAAATTAAAAAAAAAAAAAAGTATAATTAAGCCAATCATATTAAGTACTGGGAGATTTATTGACAAAAAGAGTATATCAAATCACACAACAAATTGAGGTGGGAAACTATCTTTATTCCTGTTAGCAATCAATAGTGCCTTCAATATTAGTATATATTAATATTATAATGCCCTAATTTTTATTTTGCTCTCCCTTATTTCCCGTATTTGGTTTCATCAACCATACGCATACAAACTATTTTATTGACAATTATAATTAATTTTCTCCAATTATAGTACTTGAACTATAATTATCTTGCATTTGTAAACTTATTACCTATTTAAATACGCAAATTCAACATTTAATTATCTATGCATAACAATTTCTAAATAATATAATCCTTTTTTTCTTGCATTGATAATTTATATACTCTAAATATATAAAATAAAAATAAATAAAATATAAAGCCAACATATTAACATGTAAAATAATGACTTAAAGTAGTTACCTTGATATACTTTATAGTACTGTTTTTTTAAAAAAAAAACATTGGATTATCTCAATCGCCAATGCAGCGTAAAAAACTATAGAAAAAGTGTCAAATTGGCCCCCTAATAAGTGGATGTGCAAATTGGTGTCCCCTAAGTGAAAAAAGCTCATTTAAGTCTCTAAACCGGTAAAATTGTTTCAAATTAGTCCAATATGACTTGTTTATAGGTTAACGATTGTGGTGTTGACACAACATCTTCTTAATTTTTATTTTTTAAAACAATTTTTATTTTATTAAAATAATATTATTTATATAATAAATTAATAAAATAATTAATAAAATTAAAATTTAAAAAAAAAAAAAAAAAAAAGAAAAAAAAAAAAAAAAAAAAAAAAAAAAAAAAAACAAAAAAAAAAACAACAAAACCAACACAA